>JBBBDQ010001617.1:1572500-1847500 GCA_037127315.1 Ascarosepion bandense | reverse complement strand
AAATAAAATTATTTTAAGTATGAAGCGAGGCGCAGATGAGTAAAATGCTCGTATATGATTTATTAAAGTTTAATTACAAAATTTATTTTTGAAAGATACCCTGATGGTAGAATCTACTGTGTGTACTTGCATATACCATACCATAAAAATATTATTGCTATCTAACACTTTCACATCTATCTATCTATCTATCTATCTATCTATCTATCTATCTATCTATCTATCTATCTATCTATCTATCTATCTAGTTAGCTGAATTGTTCTGTTTCTTTTTATCTTTCTCTATTACCGTATGTTTATGTCTATCTAAAGCAACTCCTTACTTGTTGTTGGGTTGATGAGATAATGCGCTCTAGGATCTGGCAGTAGATTATGTTAGAAAACTTGCTTTTTAATCTATCTATCTATCTATCTATCTATCTATCTATCTATCTATCTATCTATCTATCTATCCCTATGTTCATATCTATCTATCTATCTATCTATCTATCTATCTATCTATCTATCTATCTATCTATCCCAGTATGCTCATATCTATCTATCTATCTATGTATCTATCTATCTATCTATCTATCTATCTATCTATCTATCTATCTTAAACCTTAATGATATGCAGGTCTGCCGTGACTTAAGTTTCATATCCACTATCAGCAATGAGCAGTGTCCCTTTAAGCTGTAAGCGATCATGGCTTTCCACAACTCACTATCAGTAGCTCTTAACACATTTTCTCCTGTTATCCCTCCCGAATTACCCACTCTTCTATCCATTTGCTCAAGCCGATCATGTTTGTCACGCGTTGCTTTCCAATGTCTCTCTTTCCCTCTATCTGTCTTGTGAGTATCAAATTCTCCAAGCTCGCCTTCTTCATTACATGTCCTAGGAACTTCAGCTGTCTTTTCCTGTTGTTAAGTATTATGTTTCTTTTTTGCTTCTATTCTCTCCGAAACATCATGGACGATGGTATTCTCAGCCTCCTTCTGTAGAACCACATTTCGGTTGCTTCAAGTCTTTCATTCCTCTTTGTGGAGATTGTCCAGCATTCACCTGAATGAAGAAGAGACATTACATAACAATTCAGCACCCCCTTCCTTGTTTCTAGTGAAATTTTCCTGTCTCTTATTACTCTACTCAGCTTCTGGAATGCATCATTGGCTATGCCAATTCGCCTCCGGATCTTAGTGTCGCACTTTCCGTTTTCTGTTAGAACACTACCCAGGTATTTAAATTTCTGAAACAGCTTGATTCTAGTATCCCCAGCTTGTATTTGGCATTTTGTGCCCCCCCACTTTTTTTTACTGATGATCAAGCATTCAGTTTTTTTGTAGTTTATACATAGTCCTTTGTTCCTGCTTTCTTCAGCACTTAACTGACTGACTGACTGACTGGTTCTTGTGAAAGGTAGAAAATAGTAGAGGAGTCAGTTACTTACTGAAGTGGTACAGGGAACCGACCAATATATTTGGCAATAGATCATATCAGATCCATTTGAGGTCTGAGTTGAGCTTAAGTCCTAACAGGTGCATAATGTTCATCGTAATAGACGAAAATTCCAAGTTCGTTCAGTTTTTCCCACTGTGCTGTAAGAGCAAGGTCATAGCAGAGATCAACTTTCAGGTGTTGTATACCACTTCTAGTATATACTGCTTTGAAAATGAATAAATAGGGAATCAAAAGTTGGCTATCGTCTTGGCCCACAAACGAAATTTTCGACTGATAAAACGACGGACACATTTATACAAAATATGCACTTATATTTTTATTCTTTTTCTTCAGTGATGTAGTTGGGGAAGAGAGGATTGGTCGGAGGTAGGCACGCACGCATATAAAAGGTAGTGGATTGCTAGTTTCTCTTCTGTCTTTCTCTCTGCTTTCCTTTCTGATTTGTCCCTTATACAAATGAACTTCGTTTGAGACATGCTACTTCCGTTCTGCACACTGTTTATATTTCCAGTGCTCACTACCTTGACTTCGACTACCTGTTCATTAAAACAAAACCGAGCCTGTCACCTGGTTTTCGCACTCCTTGACCTTTCAAAACAATATTTAATTTCCTTTAAAATTTTCCGGCCTTGCGTCGTTGAATGTAAATTACACTTCTAGGCAAAACTATACATCACCGTAAGAGAATATATAACACAGGATCTGTTCATTTAATGATTTATAGGTGTACGACTATACCGTTGTATCATCATATGCTCTCACTCAAAACTGGCTGAGATTAACTGACGAAATACCAGAGGCAATACAATCTAACGTTAAATACGAAAGATACAAGTCTCGTGTCATGACTAGTTTGCATGTATTATTTTGCCATCACATCCACTTCTTGAATAGTGCGTACTATTCTATTTCCAAAAATTCAAATATATGAATGTGTGGCGGACTTCTTCAATATTGTTAATCAGGCTGATGTTAAATCTTCTAGCTGAAAAAATGACGTCAGTCACAAGGTCAATAATTACCAGCCAATCGCTAATTGGGCCTTCAGAATATCTCCGAATTCTATCACAAATATTTATATTTGAGATTCGACGAGACATGCAAAAAATAGGAATTGACAACAATAACAACAATTTGACCAACAATTACAACATGTATTAACAATATACAGTATTGGTTAAAAAAGACATGCAATACATTCGACAAAGATAAGAAAACAGGAATTACTTCCCATTGATTGAAGTCAAATGTTTCTCAGTAAGAACGGAACTTGTTGAATGAAAGTTTGTCTTGTATGAAATAAAGTTTGTTTGCATAGTAGTAATGAATTGTAATGTTCATTGGATTGGTGGTTACTGTTCAAAAAGATATAAGGTTGAAGAAGATTCAACTAGGTAAAGTTCTGAGTGTTCAGAATAGTTAACTAGTAATGTAAGCATGTGTAGGTGTTTGCGTTTCATGATGTGAGTAGGATTTAGTAACGCATTGACGTAGAGGCGTTTGGCAGCTAAAATCCAACTACTGCAATGGATATTCCAGTCATTTATTTAAGTGCTAGGTAGGCTTCAGACGACTTGGCAGGAAAAATTAAACTTACCTTGTACAAAATTAGGTGACTGATCATAAATGAACCAATCAGCTACTGCGTACTGAAACGTTATTGAAAGATGGTCGAGAACATTTCTAACTGCGATTATAAAATTGTCTTATAGAAAATTAAGCAAGTTGCAAAATTTGTGTGTGTGGTGTTACACATTGAATAATGTATGTTTGCATGCGAATTAAATGTGTAAGCTCAACAATTGTAGGTATTTTACAAGAATCTAAAAAAATAAAATTAAATCAAGTAGAATTCAGCAAGAATATTATTTACTTATGAATAATTTATAACTCAACAAAACAAGCACAGTGAGATCACAACAACTGCGGAATCATTTGCTGAGTTGTACTTATCATCCACGATCCATCAACTGAGGTTGGCTCAATCAGCAAATATTTCCTCATTGAAAATATTAAAATATTCAACTTTGTAAAAGAAATTTAAAAGAAATAAAACAAATAAATACATTTTTGATTTATTGGACATAAGTTGTCATAACGATTTTATTTTGAAAAAAAAAGATAACCTAGATATCCATAATGTCATCAAAAGATGAATCTTCAAATAACTATTCTATTAATTTGAGATTTTCTCCTTTCAAATATTTGTGAGAGGAAAACGTGAAGAAATAATATGTTCCAATTGATGGCAAAAAAAGCAATTTAGTTTATTTACTCTATCCCAGACTGTTCATTATCTATCTATCTATCTATCTATCTATCTATCTATCTATCTATCTATCTATCTATCTCAGATTCTCTTTATCTATCTATCTATCTATCTATCTATCTATCTATCTATCTATCTATCTATCTATCTATCTCAGATTCTCATTATCTATCTATCTATCTATCTATCTATCTATCTCAGATTCTCATTATCTATCTATCTATCTATCTATCTATCTATCTATCTATCTATCTATCTATCTATCTATCTATCTATCTAGATTCTCATTATCTATCTATCTATCTATCTATCTATCTATCTATCTATCTATCTATCTCAGTCTCTCCATATCTGTTTTTTTCCCCTTTATATTGTTTGTTTTATATAATGATTTCATTCCAGGAACACTACTGGTGCGTAGTAGAGTTACAATGAAAAAAAAAAAAGACAAGGCATAGGGGATGTCGAAGAGAAGGACGGAAAAAGAAGATAGAATATGTCAATTGGGTTTCATTTAAACATTTGGCGATTGTGCCTATCAGGAAAGCAAGTAAACAGAACGTAGTTCCACAAACGGGAAATCTATTTATCTATCCAGTTTATCCATATCTATCTATCTATCTATCTATCTATCTATCTATCTATCTATCTATCTATCTATCTATCTATCTCAGTCTGTTCATATCTATCTATCTATCTATCTATCTATCTATCTATCTATCTATCTATCTATCTCAGTGTGTTCATATCTATCTATCTATCTATCTATCTATCTATCTATCTATCTATGTAATTAGCTGAATCAATTAGTTTCTCTCTTTACTTCTCTATCTAAATATTTTCATTACTTTTATTTTTGGGTGGATCACATATTGAGAAATCGTCTTATAATTGCTGTTAATACGTTGTGTCAGAAAGTTTTTACTTATGTGTATATATCTTTTTTTTAAAATACTTTCACTCCAAGCAAGGCAGGACTGCCACTGGTGCGAAAGGGGTTACAATGAAAGAAAAAAAGGACAAGGTACAGGAAATGTCGAAGAAAGGATAAGAGAAAAATGGGAATCAAGGAGAAAGAAGATGGCAAAAGACTTAGCATTTAAACTTTTGAAGATTGTACCTATCAGAAAAGCAAGTAAACGAAAGATGGTTCCTCATGCCGGTAGTGCGAGAAAAGAAATTGTGAAAGTAGAAGTGAAGGTTACGTTTGTCTCTTTTGATGGTAAAAGTGTGGGACCTAGCTGCCAATCTAGCAGCACGAGTAAATTCATGTGATCGAAGTATCTATCTATCTATCTATCTATCTATCTATCTATCTATCTATCTATCTATCTATCTATCTATCTATCTATCTATCTCATTCCGTACATTATCTATCTATCTATCTATCTATCTATCTATCTATGGCTGTCTCTTTATATCTATCTATCTATCTATCTATCTATCTATCTATCTATCTATTTCAGGATGACGCGGTTAAGATTTCTTGAGTATATAATTAGGAAAAGGGGCTTGAAAAATCTGGTACTTACAGGTTAGATTAAATGCGTGAGGGACAGAGTAAAACAACTCATGATAGTGAGTTTGAATAAATGAATTGCAGAACAAGAATTAGGGAAAAAAAGACTAAATTTATGAAGAGCTACGAAGGACTGGAAGTTATGGAGAGCCACGATCTTCTACATACTGTAAAATTGCGTCATAGTGATCTCTCATTGCAAACAACGATTTTCGTCATAAGAACGACCGACTAACACAACTAATGTCACCGTCTAGCGCGACATGAACCACTGACTGCCGCGAAGCAAGCCACCTTCTCATTCGAAGCAAACCATTAAATTAAATGTTTCGAGGAAACTTAAAAGAGATCAAAATCTTCCTGCACTCAGTTTGAGATTCTATGTACTTTTTGCTTGAGCGACATGAAGACTCTCTTAAGTCGGGTCTTTTCGCTTATTTCAGAGACCTACAGCAATAAAATTTCTGATCCTGGCCTTTTTTTTTCCGCTACACCCCACTGTTCTTTTGACCATAACGCCAACATCTCTGGGGCGGATTTTGCCGAGTACTCCTCCAAAAGTGAAGGTGTCAATGCTCTTACTTCTGCTGCTTCCGAGTAGATTTTAACATTGACCAATTTATTATCAATAGCCTAAGCCCCGTCAGCTTCTGAGTGGGTGCTATCAATATCCAAAGGTTCATGAGAATCGTTTTCGATATTTAGTGGCAGCTATAATTTGCCTTCACCTGCCATGATTATCCATCGATTAGGCTGTACAGAACAGTGGGCAAAGGTCATTAATATGGTTTGGTAGTCCATTAGTCAGAATGGCATGAGTGGTGGTATTTTTTTCTATCATCGCGTTTCCTCTCTGATAGATTCCATCCTTCGACTAGTGTACTAGCAAAGATATTCTTTCAATGCTCTTCAGATTGATATCGTGTGAGTGGAGTGCGGAGCAGGAGAGGTTTGCACTGTGTTCATAAGCTAATTTTCTTCCATAGTCGGATCTGTCACAAGAATTGCTTTTATTATTCACGAGCAGGTCCGTATTTCAAGTTATTGCCAAAATGACAAGCAGAAACAATATTGAGTCGACATTTCCATGTTGATTTTTTAGGATTAAATTTTTGGAATGGTTTGTTACAGTTAAAGAAATAAGTTTAAACTAATACTATTCGGAGATCAAACAAAAAACCTAAGAATTTCAAAACCCACAAATCAGCAGAAAATGTTATGGTTACACTTTTTTAAGAAATGAAAAATATATTGATGACTATTTTTATAAGGATCAAACAGTTTATGCAGAATTCGACTATAACCTTTTGTGACTAATCTAAATAAAAAGTACGAGATAAGTTGTAAAAAACTGCTCACTTCTTGTATGTGATTACACCTGCTCACCTAGTCGGCAAAACGATGCGTGTATTGGGTTAATTTTCATACTTTTTTCTTATTATGCAGCACGCTTAAGCGGCTATTTGACCCTTAGTGAGGACATCGAACAATTTAAGGGTAGATGCTGTGAAGGAATCTACTTTTCAGACATGTTTGAAAAACACGACATTTTACCACAAGAATTACGGAAATCTAAACTTATTTATAAATGGAACTTTGTCTGTGTGTGTGTCTGTGTTTGTGTTTGTCCGCTACCTATAGACTCCGAAAGGGCTAAACCGCTTTTTTGAAAATTTACACAGTTTTACTATAAGTGTCTGCAAGTGTTATTAGCTAGATTTTGTGTCGAGGTACCCCCGATAAATATCGAAAATCGATAATCGAAAAAATCGGGTTATAGAAGGAGTGGTCTGATTTTAATCAAATTTGATACACTCATAGAAAAAGACACAGGAAACGATATTCAGAAGTTTCAAGGTTGCAGTTCTTACAATAGTGCAGAAAATTTGAAATCAATACCAGTAAATCAAAATTTGACTGACATCCATTCATTTTTCTTTCAGTCTACGGTTTCGCTTTAACTAGAAACAACTATTGCTTTTTAGTCTTTCGTGCCAATGTCGAAAGTGTCTGAGCTCCAGGACCATGGATTAGTTTTAAGGCTTTCATTACACCCAATCAACACCGGGCTATACTTCTAGTTGTGAATAAATACAATTTTTTTAAACATAACCTAGCTTTTTTTCTTTAGGGAAAGAGAGAAGGCATATAACACATTTTTGTTCTTTGTTAACATTTCTTCTTTGTATTACATAAAACTTTCATTTACGCTCTCACAAATTCTCCCTAAACCTTCTTATTGTTTTATTTTTAATGTTTTTGTAAATATCAGTCTCCGGTAGGTAATACTTAAGTGTACAGTCATATATTTGATAAATTCAACAGGTGTTTTGAGGAGTTTTTTTAAGGTGTATAGTCTATCCATCCTAATTCCTCTATCTGACTATTATTTTTACACTTCAAAAGAAGTTAATAAGACGAGAACTTTTCGAATGATTCGAACGTGATAAGAGCAAAGAGAACGATGCGTATTTCAATGGCTTAACACCTGTTTTTTTTTAACAAGTTAAAGAACATTCAGAATCGATACACCAGGCACGGTGAAATTGCGAGAGAAATAGGTGGGAATGTATTTAGGTAACATGACTCCTTTTCTGAGCCAACTTTTCTTCACCTTCTTGTCGTAAGCGAGTGAAAAATTCTCTGTGCTTATGTTGTAATTTAGAAACTGAATACACAGTTAAAAACCGGTTATCCCTAAAACTTTTGAACACATATAATATATTTTAATGCAATGTTAAAACTTCATATTGAGTAGGGAGTCTAGCAAAGGCTTCGTTAAATAATGATCTTAAGATTCAGTATTGTTTGCTTTTAAGCAGTTTTATCAGAAGCAAGGCGATAAATCCACTCAGACGCAAGAGGTTATTGAGACTGAACAAAAATAAGAAAATTTAGTGAGGTCAATAATAGGACAGAATTTTAAAAAAATAACATAGCTGGCTATTGATGTTCTTGTAAAATATTTGAATATCACAGTTGACTGGAAAGCGGGGAGCCGTAAGGGAGTCCCACAGTTGAAAAGTGTGAGGAAATGAGCTATTAGAATAAAACTAATAGTTATTTAAACTAATAGTTATTTAAACAGTAAAATGGTAACCTAGCTTCCAATCAAGTACTGAGCTTAAATTCATAGAGTTGGGGTATGAAAAGAAAAACACCTCAGAAGAATTGCCATTAAAATATTCATAGAAAAGGCACAGGTAAGCTACGGTACAGCATTAGAAAAATGATTGAAGCCGAGATGACAGTTCAGGGACGATAACATTGCAGATTCATTTTTAAAGTTTACTATAGTTACTAGATATATAGCAGGTTCACTAGACCATATGTAGGAAAAATATTAAACGCAGGAATGGCCGACTGTGTTTACGTTCTGCCACCACGTGCAGAGCAGCTTCAGGAAATGGGCGAACATGGATCTCCAGTCTCTTGTAGCTTTAAGCAACATTTCACCCTGTATCGCCCAACTTAGTTTACGTTCTGCCACCACGTGCAGAGCAGCTTCAGGAAATGGGCGAACATGGATCTCCAGTCTCTTGTAGCTTTTAGCAACATTTCACCCTGTATCGCCCAACTTAGTTTACGTTCTGCCACCACGTGCAGAGCCGCTACAGAAGATGGGCGAACATGGATCTCCAGTCTCTTGTAGCGTTAAGCCATATTTCATTCTGTATCGCCCAACTTTGTTTACGTTTTGCCACCACGTGCAGAGCTGCTTCGGGAGTTGGGCGAACATGGATCTTTAGTCTCTTGTAGTTTTAAGCAATATTTCATTCTGTATTGCCATCATGTGCAGAGTTGCTTCAGGAGATTGGTAGCTATGGCTCTCTACTCACGTTTTGAAATAACGCTTTACTATTTAACATCCGTATTTGTTTCTACTCTGTCATCATTTCACCTAAACTCTCTTGGTAGGTTACTCAATTTATTTCTTGGTTCAATACGTTTTGCAAGTGTGATTTTACTTTTTGAAACACTTTTATCTTACAATGTTTACGAGAAATTTCAGATAGTTGACTTTTATTCGTGTGGTTTCATATATATATATATATATATATATATATATATATATATATAAAATAAAATAAAATTTCGATGTTCAAATCAGTGGTATGGCCATTTCTACATGAAATCCCTAAGAGAAATTTCACGCATCATCGGCAACATCATTGATTTCAAAATAAACCGAGCTGTGATGTATATATTTTTTGAACCTCCGCCGGTAAAATATCTCGGTTTATTTTGAAATAAATGAAGTTGCCGATCATGCGTGAAATTTCTCTTAGGGATTTCATGTAGAAATGGCCACACAACTGATTTGAACATCGAAATTTATTTTATTTTATAATTGGCTCTGTAATTTAAATATTAATTACATTAAGCCCGCCACATTGGTCAGTTTTAATATTAATGTAATTAATATTAATTAGGATCGGGTCTTTGAGATTTACCTTCCTGCTTTTCCTTTTGAATTAAAGTTTTATATTTAATATATATATATATATATATATATTCTAAATTATATTTTTTTTAATTTTTTTAATTTTTTTATATTTTTTAATATTTTAAAAATATTTTTGAATATATTTTCATATATTTTTATATTTTTGATTTTATTTAATTTTTTTTATATTTCTTTATTAAAAATTTTTTACATGTTCTAAAATATAATTTAGCATAAATATTCACAGCTCTATATATTATATATCGAGTACTGTTTTAAATTAAAGTTTTGGACGTTGTAAAAAAATGTTTTTTTCTTCGTTCCCTATTCACTCGGATATATATATATATATATATATATATATATATATATATATATATATATATATATATATATAATTCTATATGTATAATTCTTAGTTTTCAGAGAGAGATCGAAGCCAGAAAAGCCCGACAAGAAATATATCACATTTGTAGCTGATCATATGTTTATTTTAAACACTCGCTTTGACTTCTCTCTTTCTCTCAAAAGGCTAGATTGCGAAATGACATACTTATTTAAGTCTTGTTTTATGAAAGAATATATAAGGAATGTGGTCGGTTGTATCTGGCAGTAATAAATCATTTTGTGTAAAGGTATGTCGGGAGAACAACCACGTGAGCGGGGATTTATCCGTGATGTACGCACCTATTTGTGCATGTGCTTTTACTCTTGTGATACTAAACCTTTTACTTTAAGGTAAGATATGTGCTCCAGAATCTTATTCTTAATATATTCTTATATTCTTAATAATCGCATTGTTTTCCAATGTTTTCTTTCGTTTGCTCATTCTCTATGTCTTTCTAGCTTATTTTTTCCTTTTTTCTACTTAATTTTTCTTTCTGTTTCGAAGTCTTTCTTTCTATCTTTTTTCTTTCTTTCTTATTCTCTTTGTCTTTATTATTCTCACGCTTTTTTATTTTAATTGTTTTTTTCATTCCTTTAGTTTATTTTTATTTCTTTGTTTCTTTTTGTCTCTCATTCCTTTTGTCTTTCTTTTTTCTTTCTTTCACTCAATTCGTCTTTCTTTTTCTAAGTTTTTCTTTGTTTCTTTGTTTCTTTCTTATTCTCTTTGTCTTTATTTTTCTCAAGCTTTTTGATTTTAATTCTTCTTTTTTTCATTCATTTAGTTTATTTTTATTTCTTTGTTTCTTTTTGTCTCTTATTGCTTTTGTCTTTTTTCTTTTTTTCTTTCACTCAATTTGTCTTTCTTTCTTTCTTTTTCTCAGTCTCTTTGTATTACTTTCCTTCCTTCTTTCTTTTTCTTGCTTTCTTACGACAGAAAAAACTATTACACACAGCAACTATTAAAGCAAGATTAATCAAGTGTAATATATTAACTTGAATGGTGGATGTAACTGACAGATACATCCGGCTGTAGATAAGGTAAATGAAAGTAACAACCGGCTTGAAAGGCGATGCCCTGACTAGGTCTGATTGGCAGATACATCCGGTCGTAGATAAAGTCAACAAAATTACAACTCCCAAAATGCATGGTTGCACAGGTGTGGCCATGTGGGAGTTTTAAGACTATATGAAGTCAAGAATTTGGGCTGAAAAAAAAAGATCTCCGCTAACTTTCGACTCCTGATAGCTTCTTCGTTTGCCGAACTCTATCTGACTGCCTCTTGCTCCACACAAGCGTTACCGTAGAAGAATAAAAATATAAGATTATATTTTTTATATATACGTGTTCTTCGTATAATCTCTAACTTTTTTCTTGTTTAATCCACTAATAATTTTCTCCAAATTTGATATACAGCAATGACTAATTTTACGTTATTTTTGTTAAATATTTTATACAACTTATTATCTGTACCAAAATTTTGGGAGTTGTAATTTTGTTGACTTTATCTACGACCGGATGTATCTGCTAATCAGACCTAGTCAGGGCATCGCCTTTCAAGCCGGTTGTTACTTTCATTTACCTTATCTACAGCCGGATGTATCTGTCAGTTACATCCACCGTTCAAGTTAATATATTACACTTGATTAATCTTGCGTTAATAGTTGCTGTGTGTAATAGTTTTTTTCTGTCGTAAGAAAGCAAGTTAAAGAAAGAAGGAAGGAAAGTAATACAAAGAGACTGAGAAAAAGAAAGAAAGAAAGAAAGAAAAACAAACTGAGTGAAAGAAAAAAAAGAAAAAAGACAAAAGCAATAAGAGACAAAAAGAAACAAAGAAATAAAAATAAACTAAATGAATGAAAAAGAAGAATTAAAATAAAAAAGAGTGAGAAAAATTGAGACAAAGAGAATAAGAAAGAAAGAAAGAAAGAAAGAAAGAAAGAAAAACTTCGAAAAAGAAAGACGAATTGAGTCAAATTGAAAAACATTTTTCCGATTTTGGTTTTTAGCGCTAAATTAAACGGGGGATTAAGCCATAAAATGTTCCTACCTCTATTTTTCCGTTTACTGCTCTTAGCGTCCGAATATACAAATCTATCGCTATGACCTCTGTAAATAAGTGCATTTTGGTACACGTTTTTTATGATTATTGAAGATATCTTTACTAGAGGAATTGTTTGATAGTCTATAAGAAATACTTTTAGCAATACCCCGCATAATGTGTGCAGGGTGATTAGACTTAGTATTTACATACGGACACTAAGAGAAACAAACGAAAGAATAGAGGTGGGAACAGTTTATGGTTTAATCTTCCGTTTAATTTAGCGGTAAAAACCAAAATCGGTAAAGATAATAAGTTGTATAAAATATTTAACAAAAATAACGTAAAACTTAGTTATTGCTGTATGCCAAATTTGGAGGAAATTATTTGGAGGAAATTATTTGGAGGAAATTATTTGGAGGAAATTATTAGTGGATTAAACAAGAAAAAAGCTAAGGAAAACACGCGTACGAGCATAAGAAGTCGTAATTGCAGGATTAAGAATAATCATCCCTTGCAGGGTAAATGTCAGCAAGATGGCGTCGTCTATCGGGTTAAAACTGATAACAACGTTGAGGATACTGAACCCAAAACATACATAGGTGCTATCCAAGATTTTTTCAAAAAAGGATAGTACAATCATAGTATCAGCGTTAATAATGAAAAGTATAAACATAGCACCACCCTATCCACATATATGGGCTCCATTAAACAAGAGCTTAATTCAGACCCTATTTTGAAATGGGAAGTATTAAAGAGATGTGCTAAGTATAAAGCCGACCAGAAATTTTGTAGGTTGTGTGTAGAGGAAAAACTTGCTATAGCTTCGTATAAACAAACCAATAATTTATTGAATTCCAAAACTGAAATATTAAATAAATGCAGGCATGGATTAAGATTGCTCATAGTAGGTTTGTATCATTTTTGGTTTTCGTTTTTTGTTTTCGTCTTTGCATTCACTAATCTTTAAAAAGAAAAAAGAAAATAAATAATTTTTTTAAATATATGAAATTAAAAATTAAATTTGTTTTCTTAATAAAGTTCTCCCCTATTTGTGTTTGGTGTCTTCTTTCTTGGTCACGTGGGTGGATGGAATTTCATTTATACATGTCGTTTGTTTCTTTCCTCGTTAGCCAGATTTCCCTGACGATCCGTTTAGGTGAAACCTAGGTAGGTGTGTTTGGCTCACTAGGTATTGTTTTACTTATATACATATATATATATATATATATATATATATATATAGATAGATAGATAGAGTGTGGACATAGGAATCAGCACTGTATAATGGCTATCGCTCTCACGCCTTATTACCATCAAGCCAAGACTTGGCCTGAAGATCAAACTGAAATATGAAACTGACAGTTATTATCCAGTGTTGATTCCTATGTCTACACTGAATCCATAAACATTCTGTTTTCGATACTGAACACTAGTCTAACCATAAATATAGTAACTTTTAATTTTAACATTTTTTTAACGAGAAAAGGAACTATTGGAGTAGAAGAAGCGGTTAAATTTAACTATTTCGCCGGTAAAAGGGTGGGACCTAAATGGCAATCTAGTAGCACGAGTAAACATATATGATCAAGGTACCACTGAAAAATGACCATCATATCAATTACTTTGAAAATACAGTCTTATAAGTACTTATTTAAACACAATCATTTTAAATATCAATTCACATTTGCTTACGTTGGCCAAAATCAAGACAGCTGCACAATATTTAAATAATTTAGCAATTGTGTTGCTTTTATAAAATATTTTAAATATCTCTTGCGCTATCTGATTTCTATTTATTACTTCCTGAATATTAAATGAAACAGCTTACCATTTACTCATGAGTGATTAGGGTTTCTATATCCTTATCAGAAGAAGAATGTGAAATGTAGCAAGAAACATGAAAAATATCTTTAGTAAAAAATAAAACCTGTAGAAACACGATTTATTGTCTATATTAATATGTTATAGTAGAAAATCCTGCCATCACCGAGAATAGAATGCTATAGACTATAAAGGACGGTGACAATCGGAGAGAGCGAAAAACATCTTAGACGAAGGCATTCTCCATTTGATAGTTTATTCCGCGTAGGAACTCGTTGATTGCTTATTTGTATCTCATTGTTAATTGTACAGTATTACAAAAAATCCGTTATATTGTATTCCTGTGTCGAGTACCATTCTTCTGCTAATCTTTACATTGGTATTCCTTTCCGGGATATATCATGATATAAAACTAATATTGGGCTGTGCCATAGTTTCCGATTTTCAAAATACGTTTTATTCTTCAAATAATGTTACAATTGCATTCTTTTAATTATATATTCATTTTTCTTTACAATATCTTGTCACTTATTAGGCAGGTTGCGAAAATAACTCATGGCCTAATAAAAAATATTCCAAAGTTTTGCAATATAAATGTATTGATCACTTTTTAATACAACTGAATACTGGTCTAATTCAATTATGACCAAAAAATACTAATTAAGTATATATATATATATATATATATATATATATATATATATATATATATATATATATATACACGATTGGATGCCTAAAATCTTTCGGCTTAACCCACTTTACAAAACTTTACCAAATGTACAACAGAATTGTTTTGGGGAGGGACTTTGTAGTTCTCTCTCTTAATTTATCTCTCTCTTTCATCTATGCATATATATATTTTTTTTCTAAACATATACTGTTAAATATAAGAGACAATGAATGTCTCTTATGTTTAATCATGAGCCGTTCTAAACGTCGCATTTTGGCTTTAATTTCAGGTGAAAATAAAGACAAAAATTCTCCAAAATTTGGATTATTTTTTGGATAATTATTGGATAATAAGTTGCCTTATCTCAACACAAAATAAAATCGTCGGTGATGGTGGATGTTATTGCATTACCGTCTAAATAACCTCTCTGAAGATGGCTCATGTGAGCCGAAAGATTAGAACTAAATTCTTAAAAAATTATCCAGATGTTGGAGAATTTTTGTCTTTATTTTCAACTGGAATTAAAGCCAAAATACGACGTTTAGAACGGCTCCCGATTAAACGTAATAGACATTCATTGTCTCTTATATTTAACAGTATATGTTTAGAAAATTATTTGCTGCCTCGATACACTTTATATATATATATATATATATATATATATATATATATATATATATATCTTTGATAGGTTTTAAGATAAAATTAAGAGGTTTTCATGTAAATAAAACAATTTTCGACACTTTTGAATATGGTTTTCAACAGAGAAAACTTTCCCCATTAATCACCCATCAAGAAACCTAATAAGGCATAAGTTCTAAAGAGTTTTTCTATGTTATTCTTATTGCTGATTGCCTTGTATTTTCATGGAAGAGAGCAATAGATTTTCTTTTGATAAAGCAGAAGGCACTTTTCAATCAAAGTTTTATGGACACGTTGCAAATGCTGGACTTATAAATGCACATTTAGCATTCCACTGTGCATTAAGATTTTCAATCTAAAAATACCCCGACGTTTCAACCATACGCACACAAATAGTTTTCTTTGTTTGAGTTCATCTTTCAGTGTGATTGTGGAGATTTCTAGTTGGCATTTTAAAAATACTGCAACACACCATGCTACTGAATATGGTGCAATTTAAATGACTGCCATATATATATATATATATAATCTGGCAATCAAAGAAATGAACTTACTGTTCACTGCAAATATAGTTCATTGTTTACTTTGCAATATGTTTTTTTTAATCATCTCACCCCAAGCAAGGCATTCCACTGCCACTATTTCGCATGGGGCTACATAGGGGAAGGTAAAGAGAAGGAGTGGTTAGACATATATATATATATATATATATATATATATATATATATATGCAAATAAGCACAGGAAGAGTCACACAGAAGCAAATGCACAAATATACGCGTGCGTAAACAAGATAGATAGATAGATAGATAGATAGATAGATAGATAGATATGAGCAGACTGTGATAGATAGATAGATAGATAGATAGATAGATAGATAGATAGATAGATAGATAGGTCTGAGCAGACTGTGATAGATAGATAGATAGATAGATAGATAGATATGAGCAGACTGTGATAGATAGTTAGATAGATAGATAGATAGATAGATAGATAGATAGATAGATAGACATACGAACAGATATACACACAATTGCACATACAGATAGAAATATGAATATATATATAAAACACACATACATAATTATATATATATATACATACATACATACATACATACATATAGATATATACACATGCACATTTGCATGTTAAACAAAATATCAGTCTACCTACTTGTAGATAAACCTATATGCACACCTACATCCATACATTAATACATAGACAAATCCCTGCACCCAAGTATATATATTCAAATCTAAAAAACTCCTCACTCACTAATACGAAATTTAGAAACCATGTGAAATTGATGCCTCAAGAATTAAAATTATTATATATTAAATTTAAAATTGGTGCTATAATAAAAACGTATAAATATTAATATTGCGTATATGCTAGAATAAAATTTATTGAATATTAACATGATAATCTATGTTATATTAAATACCTCATAACTACATAATTTGGCAGTCCATGTTAGATTAAATACTTAGCAAATATTAATATGATAATATAAGCCAAATGAAATGCATAACAAATACTGATTTAACAATCCATGTCAGATGAAAATACCCATCAACTAAATGTAAATAACAATTGTCATCAGCGAAAATAGTATATATAAATTCTTAATTTTAAAACATTACGCCTCCTTGGTCTCACACTTTCAGCGGACCTCAAATGGAATGACTATATCGAATCCATTGCTAAATCCGCTGCTATGAAAGTCGGTTCTCTGTGTAGGGCCCGGAAGTTTTTTCCGTCTAAATCTATCCTGCACATATATAAATCTACCATCCGCCTGTGCATTGAATACTGCTGCCATATCTGGTCGGGTGCCCCTGCTGTTCTCCTCGAGCTTCTCGATAAGGTTCAGAGGAGGGTCTGTAATGTGATAGATACCGACTTGGCAGACCGCCTGCAGTCTCTCTCCCACCGGCGCGACGTGGCTTCCCTGTGTCTCTTCTCTAAATACTTTCACGGCTTCTGCTTCGATGAACTTAGATCACTGGTGCCCCCTAAATACGAATTTGCACGAGATACTAGATTAGCAACTAGATCCCACCCTTTTACAGTGAAACCGATAAAATGCAGCCGTAACTTCTACTCCAACAGTTTCTTTCCTCGCACTTCTCGACTGTGGAATTCCCTTCCACACGATTGCTTCCCCGACGGCTACAATCTCCAGGAGTTTAAATGTAAGGTCAATAGACACCTCCTAACACACTAACCTATATATATATATATATATATATATATATATATATATGCCAGAGGTGTATGTAAGTAGATCCGTGTGTGTGTTTTTGTTCTGTGTATGATGCTTTGGAGAGTTTTTTCGCGTTCCTATTCAGTTTTTTGCTTGTGTATTTGCGTGTGCATATATTTAATTATGTTTATTTGCTCATGCACTGAAATATGACTGCGTCAGTTTTTACCCCGTACGCTAGACCCATGCCATCTTACAAATTTGTTCTTACTTGTATCCAATATTATAGCCTTGGCAGACGTTTTCCAAAACCGGATTTTAAAACGTAACGGATAAATTGACACGTCGATAAAAACAAATATTAAATAACTTCTGTATGTATCTGTACTTGTGTATGTAGACTAATATATGTTTGTATATGTATATATTTTTCTATTTGTCCATATGTGGATATCTATATATCTTTTATTCTCGTTTCACATTTGCTTTAATTTACAACAGTCTAAGTCTAATACTTTGTTAAATTTAGAATTTAAACTGCTTAAACTTCCTTAATTCGCAATATATATATATATATATATATATATATATATATATATATTCATTTTTAAACGAGTTATTTCGCTACCTTTCCCTGAAGAAACCACTCATGGCAGAAACGAAGATAGCGAAATAACTCGTTTAAAAATGAAAAATATTCAAAAGTTCTACAATATAATTGTATAGAACACTTTTTAATACAAATGCATACTGGTCTAACCCTATTAAGACCCAAAACTAAGTATTAAACAATCAATCAATCAATATATATATATATATATATATATATATATATATAAACTTATTTATAAATAGAACTTTGTCTCTATGTGTGTGTATATGTGTCTATGTCTGTGTGTGTGTGTCCGTTACCTATATACTCCGAAACGGCTGAACCGATTTTCTTGAAAGTTTACACAGCTGTACTATAAGCGTCTGCGTGTATTCTTAGCTAGGTTTTGTGTCGAGGTAAAGACATAAAAAACGATTTTCAGAAATTTCAAGTTTACAGTTTTTATAATAGTGCAGGAAATCGATAATTTATATAAAGGCAAGATGTTTGTGTGTATGTCTGTTTATCTGCCTTTTAGTTTTTTCTTCGGGTTTGGCTCTAAGTAGGTATAATTGTAGTTCTTAGTCTCAGCCATGATACCATTTACTCAGAGGACTTATTTAGCCTTCAAAATTCAGTTTACGACAAAAAAATCTCATTTGATATTGATGCCAGGATATCAAAATTTGACTTACATCCATTCATTTTTCTTTCAGTCTACGGTTTCGCTTTAACTGGAAACAACTATTGCTTTTTAGTCTTTCGTGCCAACGTCCAAAGTGTCTGAGCTGTAGGACCATGGATTAGTTTTAAAGCTTTCATTACACCCGAGCAAGGCAGGGCTATACTGCTAGTATATATATATATATATATATATATAACAGATTTTAATTTTAATTGTAAAGTGAAGCTGTTAAGCGATCAATTTTAATGATCTTTTTTAATCAAATGTCAACATTAATTCTAAACTAAATTGATTTTACAATCTTCTAATGTTCACACAATCTTCTAACAATGTTGAAAATGGCTACTTTTTTTGTGATATAATAACATTTTTTATGTTATAAATTCTAAATACATATTATTCTTTATACTTTGTATTGATCACTTTTTTAAGAAAACTGATTTTTTTGAATACGGAATTTTATTCTATCCATCCCTACCCTATACTTGGGTATTTATAATCAGCCGGAGGTTCTAACTCCAGCTTATATGCACACGACAGTGAAAGGCAGATTTCATAGCGTGCAATTTTTGACAGAATATAAATACGCCAGCATTCTAGAATATTTAATCCAGTAACCGAACCGAGAGCGTTCAACTCGATAACCGGAGAACATAGTTACTGTTTATGAAATTTTCTCTCCCCTACAGTGCTCTATTGGCAAGCGAGAGCATAACTAAATCATCTGCATACAGGCCTGTTTCGCTGTATCACAGCTCATCAGTGCGGGTAGATTACCTATTTACTTCAGTCCAGGACCGAAACTCGACTGATTTGTCATCAGCCGGAGATCCTACCTCCAAGCTATCGGCGAACTAATTGTATAGCACATGGATCTCGACGAGAAAATAATATCATGATCAAGATGTTGATTTTCTACACTCTCTTAAATAAAGGGTTAGGAAGGAAATTCATTACTCGAAAAAGTGAATTTATATAACCTATTTTACTGAAGAACCTTTTTAAAGAAAGATCATATAATTTTCACCCGACAGTAATGATAAATAAATTCAATGAATGGTATATGTTTCTTGTATGGAAACGGCTATTTTTATAATTATCATTACCGCGTGTAATAGAAAACCTCATTAAGGGAGAGCAGTAAATTACTTGTATAAATTTTTAATGTGACGAGCCTAATTCTTCTTAGATTATTCAGTTCGGTGATTAAAGGTGGAGGCTTTGCACCGGTTAAACCTCCGCTACGCGTTAAACCAATTAATTTTTAAAGAATACAATAAAGCCATAAAAGTTATTTTCTACTAATTTAATTAATATCATTGAAAAATCGATCTTTTTCTCAAAACTAAAATAATCTCTAGAAATCTTATATTAGAAAAATTTATAATTAACAGAAGTCTTGAAAATGGTTTCACGATAAAGTAAACGAAATCTAACACTGGTTTTAAATAAAGGATGAAAGAAAATCAAATCTAAATGAAATAATCACACACACACACACACACACACACACACACACACACACACACATATATATATATAATCATATATATATATAATCATATCTATATATATATATATAATCATATATATATATATATATATATATATATATATACGCGATATATATATATATATATATATATATTACGCTAAATCCACAACATCCAACTCAGTCGTCCGCAACGACTCCTCCCCCACCGTTAGCGATTTGCAAAAAAACAATGTAGTGTATAAATTCAAATGCCCCTTTCGAGAATGTATCTCTAACAAACTAAATAATACCTACATTGGACATACTACTAACTCGCTTTCGCGGAGACTTACATTGCACTTAAATGAAAATTCTAACATATTCCGACAATTAAAGCACCACGGCTATCAACACACACTTCTTAGGAAAACACTTGTTGAAAATACGCATATACTTAGACAAGAAAATAATAAACGAAAACTTAAAATTCTAGAAGCTATCTACATCAAACAGTTTAAACCTAGCCTAAATAAAATAAATTTCGACACCTCTACTAACATACTTCAATGCCTATAATCGACGGGAGAGGTCATAGTTATTATACTTACCCCCTATACCATAGTAGCAGCAGTTCCCAGACCAATCCCTCATGCCACTATACACTCAACTGAACAAAAAACCCACTACCACCATTCCTTCTCGGCCTACAGCGATGTGTGACACAAAAAATGGACCTGTCTAATTTTCTCTGTATAACTCCACTCTGTTAAAAATAATTTAACTGTTCTATGTTCACTGAACATTAAATGTTCATCCTTTGATAATGGCTTATGTAAGCCGAAAGCTCAGACCTGATAAAAAAATCAACAATTATTGCGATTTCTTGTCGTCTTTCCATGACAACACTATCAAGCTAATCAGATCATACGAACGGATCTTACACAAAATAGACAGAACTTGTCTATATTATTCAATGAAACCTGTATTAATGAAAAAATGCTGCCAAAATACACACACAATATATATATATATATATATATATATATATATATATATATATATATTAGTTCAGATGACTGACAAGGTTCTGCGTTTAAGCTTTTTATTAATTTTTCTTGCGTTCGTAGAAGTTTTTTTCTTTTCTGGACACAAATTTTGTAAAATTATCCGAATGTTTTGCATGTCCGAGCACTTTCCACTGTTCTTTTAGATTTTCGCAAGGTTGTTTTCTTTATTTGTAATTATGTACTGACCGCATTTAAAAACAAACAAACATGCCCGTAACTCTGGGTAGATAGATAAATATCTATAAATTCATTTAGAAGTAATCTTTTAAAAATCCTTAACATCATATATATAATTCCAGGTGAAGAGGACTCAAGGTTTTACTCTTTTGAGTGCCCCAGCATTTATTTTATTATGAACAGTGCTCAATATAATAAGTATTATAGAGCTTCGTGTCACAATGTAAAATTAATTTATAACTATATATATATAGTCATCCGCAGACAGATCTGTTTCGCTGTATCATAGATCATCAGTGCGGTTAGACAACCGATTGAAGCCCGACTCAACTGACGTAAGTCGGAGATTCTACCTCTGAGCTATGGGCGCTCGATAGAAGGAGGCAGACTTTTAGCGTGTGAGATACCATAAACACACGTCAGTAGCTATAGCGTTTATTATAGAGTTTATTATAGAGTTTTCTATATATATGTACGTATGTATATATATGCGTGTGTGTATGTGTGTGTTTGCCTCTGTGTGTGTGTGTGTGTGTGTGTGCTTTGTTAAAGACGACTTACAAGTTATTGCAATTAGGTTATTTATTTCATTTTTCTTGCATTCGTAAAAGTGTTTCATTTTCTGTAATCAAAGTGTGTAAAATCTGTCTAAAATTTTCCATATGCAAACGCTTTCGGCTATTTTTTAGCCATTAGCAAGGGCGATTTTAAAAAGTTTTTTACTAAATGTGTAGATTTTTTTATGTATGTATCTGAAGTTATGGAATGTTTTATTCTACATATTGTGGCCGTTGTAGCAGTTAATTTTATTAAGTTATTGCCTTCCTTCTTTTAGTATTAGACTTTCCATTATTCTAAATATTTTGTACATGTAAATGAAGCTATTATACTTGCATTTTCTACTAGTATGTTAGGGATGGATTTTGGTAGGTTTTTGTATGTGTTTAAATGAGCCCTAATTGAGCTATGGTCGGGTAGGTGATACGTAAGTCGTCTAGGTAAGCATCTCTTATTATGAATAATTTAATTTTTTATGGGTTTGGTTAATCAAAAACAGTTCTTTTATGGGAAATTTGAACTTGTAAATAATGTTGGCTCCTTGTCAGTTTGATTTTACAGGTGTTTTATTATTTCTGGTGAAAAGGTTAGCTGCTTTAAATTTTTGTAATAGATGATTAATTTAATTTTCTAGCTCAGATCGACGGGGATTTTATATTTCTTTACGATTTTTCTAAGAGTTATTGTTTTTATTTGTATATTCAGTATCGCTTTTAGTTGCTTTAGAAAGAAGTACACTGCGTTTAAAATTATTTATGAGGTGACATTTTTTCTTTTTTTCCAAAAGTATAATGGCAATAGTTATATGCGCAGGTTTTATAAAAACTATAATGAATTACGCAACAGGAAACATGCGGTGGCCATTTGCAAGATTAACACGATATAGAAGTGTTCCACATTATAAACGAGTGTCATTCGTGCATTTATGGGTTAACCCCCTTCTGAGAAAGATGTTATAACATCTGAACTTTCCAAAGGTAAATCTACATTAGAAATATCCAAAATAACTGGAGGATATCACCAAATTGTGAAAAGATTTGTTGCAGTTCCTACGAAGATAAATAAAAGGGCTGATAAAGGTCATTCGAGGGTCGTCTCTCGTGTTCTCTGTCACGAATAAAACGTAAAATCTAAACTTATTTATAAATGGAATTTTATCTGTATGTGTGTGTGTGTGTCTGTGTGTGTGCGTATCCTTTACCTATAGACTCCGAAACGGCTGAACCGATTTTCTTGAAAATTTACACAGTCGTACTATAAGCGTCTGCGAGTGTTCTTAGCTAGGTTTTGTGTCGAGGTACCCTCGATAAATATAAAAAATTGATAATCGAAAAAATCGGGTTATAGAATGAGTGGTCCGATTTTAATCACATTTGATACACTCACAAAGACATATGAAACGATATTCAGAAGTTTCAAGGTTGCAGTTATTACAATAGTGCAGACAATTGATAATATATATATATAAATGGCAAGATGTTTGTTTGTGTGTCTGTTTATCTACCTGTATGTCTGTATTTTTTTCAGCACTTTTATTTTAGTTTTTGCTTCGGGTTTGGTTCTAAGTAGGTATAATTGTAGTTCTTAGTCTCAGCCATGATACCATTTACTCAGAGGACTTATTTAGCCTTCAAAATTCAGATTACTACGAAAAACACTTATTTGATATCTATACCAGGAAATCAAAATTTGACTTACATTCATTCATTTTTCTTTCAGTCTACGGTTTCGCTTTAACTGGAAACAACTGTTGTCTTTCGTGCCAACGTCCAAAGAGTCTGAGCCCCAGGACCATGGATTAGTTTTAAAGCTTTCATTACACCCGAGCAACGCAGGGCTATACTGCTAGTTGTAAATAATCCAGACCTAACCAGTGGAGCAATTTTCAGGAGTATTGAACAAGCAACATGCTCAGAAGTACTTTGTATCGTCTTCTGTAAAATGTATGGGTATCATTGACAAAGCCTCAACTGACAAAAGTACACATACAAATGCATTTGAAAAGGAGAATATGAAGGTTGATTTCTCAAAAGTTCTGTTCACACAGGAAAGTTGTGCAACACTTTATGCTTCTAATGACAGTAATAAAGGATGGGTTGTAAATAAACAAGGTCGTCATCAATGCTTGACATGCCAATAAGGAGAAGAAGATATTATGATTGGAGGTATGATGCTTGATCCATGGAGAGTGCCTGGCAGTACGAAAATAACTACAGATGCCTTCCTTAAAGAGCACCTGGGATCTTGGCTAAAAAGGCAAAGAATCCTCTTCAGGAAAACCATCGTATCTATGCAGGATGATACTTTTTTACGTTATTGGTTGCAAATGTGACTTGACCCCTTCTGAGAAAGGTATTATAACACCTGAACTTTCCAAAGGCAAACTTACATTAGAATTATCCAAAATAATTAGAAGATATCACGAAACTGTGAAAAGATTTGCTGCAGCTCCTACGTAGGTAAGTAAGAGGAGCGATAAGGGTCACTCACTCGAGTGTTGTTTGCCGACTTTCTTTGACACGAATGGAATTGCTTGCTTACTAATTTTCCTATATTGATTTTAGGTAGTCTACAGAAAGTCGGGGGGTTGAAACATATTACTTTCCTATTTCTACGTCTATTTCTCGCAA
This sequence comes from Ascarosepion bandense, assembly GCA_037127315.1. Classification (NCBI taxonomy): domain Eukaryota; kingdom Metazoa; phylum Mollusca; class Cephalopoda; order Sepiida; family Sepiidae; genus Ascarosepion; species Ascarosepion bandense. The sequence continues at coordinate 1,822,867 of JBBBDQ010001617.1, read as the reverse complement.
TAGATGGCACAGACTACGAACTGGTTTATCATATTAGTGAACCTATTCGTGAATCCGCTTTCCTGGAGGGCTTTATTATATATATATATATATATATATATATATATATATTTTTAATTTATGTTTTTATATTTATTTATATGTAAAAAAGAAATTACATATTTACGGAGTGTCATTATAACCGTGCAATTATTGGTCTCATAAGTTGACCACGTTTAAGAAACATTTTATAATATCTGAACTTTTTCAAAAGCAAATCTACATTAGAAATATTCAAAATAATTAGAAGATATCACCAAACTGTAAAAAGACTTGTTGCAGCTTCTATGAAGTTACGCAAGAGAGCCAATAAGGGTCACTCGAGTGTTGTTTGCCGACGTTCTTTGTCACGAATTAAACGTGAAGCTGTAAATAATCTAGGCCTGATCAGTGGAGCACTTTTTAGAAGTATTGGATAAGTAACATGTCCAGAAGTACTCGCTATTGGCTTTTGAAAAAGGTCGGGACATCAGTGATATTAGTGACATGCCTCGATTGACAAAATGGTAAATGTTCGTTTTAGGTACCGACGGCTTTTCCCCCTTCAAATTTATCCAAAATAGCATTATTTCTGTGCAAATGTATATGCTGAACTCAAATCAACTATTAGTTATTGAAGAAATTTACCGTTTTTGCTTTGAAAGTCCATAAAAAAAGAACTTTTTCTCTCCCGTAACTCTCACGAAGTCATGTAATTAACTGCAGAATGACGTTCTACGTAAGCATAATTTTTTGGCCGATTTTCTTCCTTTACTAAAATTTCCGGCGATGTACTTCCTGTCCTGAGAGTAACAGGTGTAGAAATACAATGGCGTGTTACTTTAGTTTCCGGGAGTACATCGCCGGAAGTACCAGTAAATGAAGAAAAATAGACAAAAAATCTGCCGAAATTCGTTCAAATGCGCAGTGCGTCATTCTGCAGTTAATTACATGACTTCGTGAGAGTTACGGGAGAGAAAAAGTGCAAGATATAGTTCGTTTTTTTAATGACATTTAGATAAAAATAGGTAAGTATATTCACTAACTAACACTTGATTTGAGTTCGGCATATACATTTGCACAGAGATAATGGTATTTTGGATAAATTTGAAGGGGAAAAGCGAAAATTTACCGACAAAATGACACATCCAAATGCGTTTTGAAATGGACAAAGGAGAATATGGAGACTGATTTCTCGAAAGTTCTGTGTACACATGAAAATCGTGTAACACTTGAGAGCCTTGATGGTTGGAGCACCGTTTGGATCGTCATCAATGCTCGACACGCCAATAAGGAGGATGAGGTATTATGATTTGGGCTGGTATTATTGGAGGTATCGTGGTTAGTCTGTGGAGAGTACCTGAAAATAACCGCAGATGCTTAAATAGCCTTCCTCAAAGAGAACCTGGAATCATGGCTAAAGATGCTAAGAACCACCTTCAAGAGTAACCGTTGTATTTATGCAAGATAATGCTTTATTGCACTCAGCGCATTAAATAACGGAGTACCTGCAAAAATTAAGCTTTTGTGGACCTCGGAAGATGAACTGGCCGGTCAATTCTCTAGACTTAAACCCAACTGAAAACTTGTGGAGCTTTCTGAAGGGACGTTTTATGAGAATAGACGCCAATCTATCTCAGAATATAGCCAAAGTATCACCTGAAAATACATCAGAGGGGATCCAGAAATTGACATGTTCCTGGACCTGGGCCTCTTTAAAAAGGATCTCATCTCAAATTAACCAAATCCATTATCCTTTTTGAACTCTGTTTACTTTTTTATTGTAATTTAATTTCATCTTAGTTATTCTATGTATCCATAAAAATCTGTAAATGAAGAAATTTAGTGTTATTTTCTTTTTTACAGGTTTTTTTATTCTTCTTCTATGTGCCTTGTCCCTTCAGGACGTAGGCGATCATGGCCTTTCACGTTTCCCTATCTCTGGTGGCTCGGAGCACGCCTTCTCCTGTTACATCATGCAATCCTCGTTCTCTCATCCACCTGATTAGGTCCTTCACATATGTTACCCGTTGCTTTCCCCTGTCTCTTTTCCTTCTATCTGGCCTGTTAGTATCAGATTCTCCAAGCCCTCCTTCCTCATTGCGTGTCCCAGGAACTTTAGATGTCTCTTCCTGATGCTCAGTATTAATTTACTTTTTGTTTCCATGATTTCCAAGACCTCATTATTGCTCACATGCCCGAATCCATGATATTCACAGCATCCTTCTGTAGAACCCCATTTCAGTAGCTTCAAGTTTTTCCTTCGTCTTTGATGGTATTGTCCAGCATTCAGGACGAACAGTACGTGGCAATCCAATACTCTCTTCCTTGTTTCTAGCGAAATTGTCCTGTTTCTTAATATTCTTCTCAGCTCCTGGAATGCATCCTTGTGCTATTGGATTTCAGGAATATAAATGTATAGAAAATACTGTGGCCACAAAGTGAGGGGTCAGAGTATATATTGATTGTAATATGGAACTGATCCCACACTTTATATCCAGTATGCTTCTGTAGAACCCCATTTCAGTTTCTTCAAATTTTTCCTTCCCCTTTGTCCAGCATTCTGTGCCATATTGAAGGACGGACAGCACGTAGCAATCCTGTTCTCTCTTCCTTGTTTCTAGCGAAATTGTTCTGTTTCTTAAGACCTTACTCAACTTCTGTACACCCTGATAATAATTTGCCACACTAATAATTTAAGTAAATTAAAAAAGATTTAAAATAAACCAAACGCACGTACACACCTATATATAGTATACATTTACATTTCATCTTGTTGGTATCTATCCATCTGTGTAGCTGATTGACGCGTTTTTGTGTCAAGATCTGTCTTCGGTGTGATCACCCAGGTAAAATGGAAGTAGCTTTTAAATGCTGATTTTCCCTATTCTAGCCAGAATTCCAGCACTTAATAAACCCTAAACATTCAGTACATTGATGCCTTTATAAATTATTTAATATCTACATGTCACAAACACAGTTTTTTTCATCACTGATAGTTGGTTGGTTTATTTAATCAGCATATTTTTTTTAATCGTGTCACCCCAAGCAAGGCATTCCACTGCCACTATAGCGCAGAGGGTTACATAGAGCAATTGGGTATGGGAAATGTCAGAAGGAGGGTGGTAGACGACTTAGGATGTACATAGGGAGAGAGTTGGAGAGAGTGGGTGTGAGTTAGTGTGTTAGGAGGTGTCTATTGACCCTACATTTAAACTCCTGGAGGTTGAAGCCGTCGGGGAAGCAAGCATGCGGTAGGGAATTGCGGTAGGGAAGTGCGAGGAAAGAAGCTGTTGGAGTAGAAATTGCGGTTACATTTCATCGGTTTCACTGTAAAAGGGTGGGACCTAGTTGCCAATCTAGTATCTCGTGCAAATTCACATCGAGGGGGCACCATTGATTTAAGTTCAACCTTCATTAGGTCATTTAATGCTGAAAATCGTTTTGATTTGTTTTATTTAGTTTATTTGTTTTTGTTTTGCAAGAATTAATTGGGATTTGTTTTTAAGTGCAGGGACCCCAAGTCCTACCCTTGTTATTTAACCCATAACTGGAGGGAAGGAACGGATTAATACCTTTTCCAAGCGTACCAGTGCTTAAGTGAATGCAGGGTATTCAACTGGAATACGAACTCGGATCACCGATTTCCGTTTCCGAGTCGATATCCACCGCACCACAACGCACATCCGTCACTAAACGCTTACAGCACCAAGCGGTCACCCATCTAGTTAATTGCTTAACTTCGGTGATCGAGCGAGAACCGGTGTATTCAACGTGACAGGCCGTAAGCCACCACTGATAGTAAATCTTTTTATTTTACACTCGTTTTCTATGTAAATAGACTGCATATCCTCTTCTCGAGGGTTATTACCAAGTCACGTGACTTTTTTAGCGTGCAATAAAGTAATAGTGAAAATACCCGTAAAATATTTGTCCCAAATCTTCCTCTTCAAATGAGCACAGGCGATAAAATAATTGCGAACGTCACTGATTATCACCGCTGAGTCCCGCTCTAAAAGCAGGAAGAAATGTGAACGGGTGACACATACCACCTGCTTATTCTTAATGTCAGCTATTGATGACGAAATCAACTTTCTTTTCTCGTCTGCTGTCAATCATAAATGTTTAACCAGCATCTTCGGAAGCCATTACAGTCACCGTACGCTTTTCTGCAGATACTTATTTTACTTTTGTCTTTTTTTCTTGAATATTTTCTCCCTTTCGTTCTTTATATTTCTTCTTGGGTTTTTTTTCGAGAAGAAAAGTTCTTGTTTATTTCCATGCTTCGAAGTTGAAATGGTTTATTCGGGAGAGATTTTCATTGTTACATTCTGTAAACATGACAAATTTGTTTTTGTTGCTCTTGGTAAATTGTTCCTTATTATGAACAATGTGTTTTTTTTTCTGCTTCACATTTGAAACGTGTCTTTTTTATTCAATTTTTATTTTGTACATCTTTCTTTTTGAGTACCTGACATTCTGCATCTATTTCAAGAGTTTAGAATTACTTTCGCTCTCATTATATTCGGATTATTGTTTATGAATAGCGTGATTAGGTAGGATGTTCGTTGTGGTGCAGTGGATATCGGCTCGGAACGAGAAATCGGGGAGCCGAGTTCGAATTCCAGTTGAATTCATTGCATTCACTTACGCGCAAATACCCTTGGGAAAGGTATTAATCCGTCTCTTCGTTCCAGTTATGGGTTAAATAACAGGACAGTTTGGGTTCTATAGCCTTGGTCGGCAACCAGTCTACCGCAGAAAGCAATGGCAATCTACTGCGGGATAATCTTCTGCCCAGTCAGTCATGTCTCTTTCGAGACATGATCGCCCAAGCGTGTATCATGTATGCCACTTAACTGACTGACTGATTAGATAGTGCAATAGCTAGAAATTTGGAAAGAGAAATCAGTGAATGGTGTTCGAATTGCGGTTAATTTCTTTAATTCACTTTTGGACAAATACCCTTGGGAAAGGTATAAATCCACCCATTCTTACATTTTTACTTTTTTGACCTTTCCATGGAAAGAAATAATGCTGGTAAACTCAGCTTCTTCCCTGAAAAACCACGAGAAATTTTTCTCGAAATAAACAATTTAGGCCAACCCAGTTTTCTCAAATCTTCATTGATTAAAGTAAAATCGGACCTAGTATCCAACTTTAATGGAGATGTTTCGTTCGAAGTACTGATAATTTTTCTTTCCGCCAGTCGACTTTATGGAACGTATTTACTTTGTTGACATACTTTTTGTTTCTTTACTAATTTTTAAAAATTTATAGCAAGTCTTCTTATGTCATAATCTACATTGGTAGCATTTTCTGTTTCTAAAAAAACAATCACTTACCACCACAACCGTGGCAAGGATTAGATATTGTACTTTTTACTGTTTAAATAGGAATTGAAAAAGGTATATTTTTACTTAGATGGTTGGACGCTATGTATTCGTGAAATATCTTTCTCCTCAGTCCTTGCAGCATCAAGTTTTAAATTACGCTGACATTGTTCAGCTATTTCTTGGACAGTTAATTTTGAATCTATTTCTAGTTTAGTCAGAATCCTGGATCTTATTTCCTCGTCCTTATTTGAAGTTAAGCCCTGAACGAATGTCTTTTTTTTTTAATCATTTCACCCCGAACAAGGCGGAAATGCCACTGATGTGCAGGGGGCTACATAACTGTAAAAAGATTAATTAGAAAAGAGTGAGGAGTACAAACTAGTTAGAAAGGAACAATAGAAAGCTGAGAAAGCAGGTGCGATGACAGATACATAGGTGGAGAGAAAGGGAAGGTTATACGGGGGTGGGGAGAGAGCTAGAGTCCAGTGGTTAGTAGATGAGTATTGACTTTGCATTTAAATTTCTAGAGGTTGTAGCCGTCAGGAAAGCAAGAATATGGGAGCGAGTTCCACAGGCGGGAAGTGCGAGAGAGGAAGCTGAAGGAGTAGAATTGTCGTCTGCATTTAGCTAACCTGACTGTAAATGTGTGGGACCCAGTTGCCAGTCTGGTTGCACGAGTAAACACCTGCTGAGGAGGCATCAGTGACTTACGTTCGTCCGAGCAGAAGCCATGAAAGTATTTATAGAACAGACAAAGGGAGGCCACATTTCGATGATGGGGAAGTGGCTGCAGTCGAGCCGCCAGATCAGTACCTATCACATTACAGACTCTCCTTTGGAGCCTGTCAAGAACACCGAGGAGAACGACAGGGGCACCTGACCATAAATGGCAGCAGTACTCCATGCACGGACGGATGGTTGACTTGTATATATGCAGGATGAATTCAGGCGGAAAAAACATCCTGGATCGACATCGTGACCCAACCTTCTTAGCCGCAGATTTTGCTATGGATTCAATATAGTGCTTCCATTTGAGGTCTGAGGACAGGGTCAGTCCGAGGAGGCGTAGTGTATTGCTCTCCGGGAGAATCGCTTGGTCCATGCTTATGGGAGACATGAGAGGTTTCCTGTAATGGTTGACAGACAACAGCTTGGTCTTAGATGAATTGAAGTTGACAAGCCACTTTTTGCCCCAGTTCACCACAGAGTGTAGATCCCGCTCAAGGTCAGCAGCGAGATTATGTCTGTCCGCCACGACAGGTTTCTTACTGGTGCGGGAGTATATTGTAGTGTCATCTGCGTAGATGCCTACTTGGGACTTGATCTCATCTGGGAGGTCGTTGATGAAAATAAGGAAGAGCGTCGGGCCCAGGATAGAGCCCTGTGGGACACCAGCATTCGTGCTGTAGGACGAAGAGGCACGCCCATTCAAAGCGACCTTCATTTTGCGGTTATTTAAGAAAGATTGGATTAGGTCAAGCAGGCGACCGGTAATACAGTAACCCCGTAGTTTGCATAGGAGGCTAGAATGCCAAACCCTGTCGAAAGCCTTGGAGATGTCCAGAGCAACCGCGCGAGCCTCGTCAGACTCATCAAGGGCCTGTAGCATGTACTCCGTTACGGTTGTTAGCAGGTCGGCCGTGGACCTGGCAAAGCAGAATCCATATTGCCTGTCAGAGAAGACAGGCAGTGAGATATGAGTCGGAAGTTAATTCATTTAACTTAAGCTTCTCATATTCTCAATTGACAACTCCTGAGTGGGTGACAAAATCATCATCGTCGCACTTTACTAGGTGTAGACAATTTTGTCGTCCATTAAATAATAAAGTTCTATCTCAAAAGTTTTTTGATTACATCCCTAGTTTCCTCAAAATCTACCTTGTCTGGCTGTTTCGTCAAAACAAAATTTATGTATTTTTCATGTTAAGCAGGGGAAAATTTTCTTTCTTTTCGTCATTCCAAAGCAAACAATCCTTCTTGAAGATCCCTTTGCATCTTCTGTAATACGTTTGAAAAATGTTTTCGTCCAGATTGTATTCACAATAGCGTCTGAAGTGAATGAGTCAGACGTTTGTTTCTCCGCCGTTTTCGTAAACAACAATTCAAAAAATATTTGTTGTTTTTGTAACTGAAATTGCCGTTTATGTTAGTCTTTTTTGTTGTTGTAACTGTTGTTCTTGAAGCATAATTGATTTCAGTTGGTCCATTGTCCTTGTATCCCGCTGAATATCTCAATTACTACGTGTGGAATAGGTATTTTTTCTCTGGAGTCCTAGAGTTCGGAACAAATTCGTCGCCACTTTTATAACGTTAGTTTTTCGTAAGGTTATACTAAAGAGAACTTTTGATCATTTGCTATTAATTATAATATTTAGGTATCTTCACTTAAAGTTAACATACTAAACGAATCCTTCGAATAATACACAATAAGTCTCTCGGGATAATTCCCTAGAGTAATTCACACAGAAACAATTTCTTCAATGACTCACAACACCGGAATGATGCACAACAGAGAAAACACTGAATTAACGTAGACTTCTGTTTGAGTGCTTTATATAATAAAATTTTATGATCCTAGTATCACGTGATCCTAGTATCACAATTCATTGAACGGTTACATTTGTTGACTGGAGATCAGTGTTCGACCATACATGTCGGTATCGGTATCATCCTACATAACATTATTTGTTTCTCAAATCTATATACACAACTTTACCGTAAATGAATGTAACGAACCCAAATATAATTCGAACTCTTTAACCCATCGCTCTCGGTAAGGCCTACAGCTTTCATTCATTCGAGAGCAATTGTGAAATTCCTTTTGAAAAAGTTGTTTAGAAGATGACGAAGCGTCGAGTTTGAATTCTCCTTTGGTTCTTTAAGTTCATTTACACTAAAGTTATGTATCCATATTCTACTTAAGCTATGTGGTTAAATAGTATGATTTTTTTTTTATCTCAGATCATTGTTATATTCAAAAACTTATTATTCTTAGAATCCAAAATATGTTTAAGCTTTAAGTAACCCATAAAGTATTGATAAACCGTAAAAAACAAATTCATCAGTATAGCGGGAACGATCCTTCTCTCTATATATACATATTTATTTATATACGTTTATATATATATATATATATATATATATATATATATATATAAGATGAGGCTGGGGTTCGTCGATTCTAGTACATACACAGAGACGTATCATTTTCTACGTTTCAGTCTGAGAATATTTGCCTCTCTGATGATATCAATCTACGTGCGAGAAAATCTCTTGTAACCATCAAAAAAAAAAAGAAATTAAATAATCTGCTATTTGATCAGTTTCGAGAAGTAAGTCTGGAGAAAAACACTTCAGCAACAACCTATCTATCTATCTATCTATCTATCTATCTATCTATCTATCTATCTAAACTAGTCTGTTCAGATCTATCTATCTATCTATCTAATTCTGTTAACATCTATTTCAGTTTGTTCAAATCTATTTCAGTTTGTTCAAATCTATTTCAGTCTGTTCATATGTATCTACGTTCATTTTCTTTCTTTCTTTCTTTCTTTCTTTCTTTTCTGCCAATCAGTTTCTTATTGCTCTCACTGTATTAAAATAGTTACATTTGCAGCCCTTTCTCCTCCTCTTCTTTTCTTTTTGTAGTCACCTGTTTAAACCTTTTTGTCTATCACTTTTTATGCTGAAACGTTTCTGTTTTTTCTCCGTACTCTTTTAGCTCTCAAATCTTAAATCCTAAAATTTGATCTATTTGCTTTTCAGACCGATAACCAATGTACAATGGCTTCCACAAAGAGTCCAGACGGAACTGATATATGCAACTGAGAAACGTCAAGATGAACCACTTGCTCAGAGAAGAGGAGTCCTCATTTATTTGCAAGTTATTTGAAACTGTCAGCACAGAAAGACATCCTTAGTCAAGTGTTGCTAGATTAAATATATCGACAAATATAGATATCTTTAAAATTTAGCTTTGTTCAGCAACGATCAAAATACAGGTCGGAAGAATGTGATGCGATATGTTTCTAAATAGAAAGATATTGCCTTTTAAAATCGAAAATGTGTGCGCACATGCATATATAGACACGTGTATTATTTATCTTTCATTCTGCTTACGTAGCGGAACAGAGATTGGTACAAGGCCACAAATGTAGGTCATCTGGCGAAGATGAAAATTCTTTCAATTTTCGTTCTAATATTTTCTTTTTTTTATTGTTCCCTAATGATTACCATTTTCTTCTATTGAATTTCCATTATCTATCTATCTATCTATCTATCTATCTATCTATCTATCTATCTATAAAATTCTGTTCATATCTATCTATCTATCTATAAAATTCTGTTCATATCTATCTATCTATCTATCTATCTATCTATCTATAAAATTCTGTTCATATCTATCTATCTATCTATAAAATTCTGTTCATATCTATCTATCTATCTATCTATCTATCTATCTATCTATCTATCTATCTATCTATCGCAGTCTGTTCATATCTATCTATCCATCTATCTATCTATCTATCTATCTATCTATCTATCTATAAAATTCTGTTCATATCTATCTATCTATCTATCTATCTATCTATCTATCTATCTAATTCTGTTCATATCTATCTATCTCTCTCTCTCTCTCTCTCTCTCAGTCTGTTCATATCTATCTATCTATCTATCTATCTATCTATCTATCTCAGTCTGTTCATATCTATCTATCTATCTATCTATCTATCTATCTCAGTCTGTTCATATCTGTCTATCTATCTATCTATCTATCTATCTATCTATCTATCTATAAAATTCTGTTCATATCTATCTATCTATCTATCTATCTATCTATCTATCTATCGCAGTCTGTTCATATCTATCTATCTATCTATCTATCTATCTATCTCAGTCTGTACATATCTATCTATCTATCTATCTATCTATCTATCTATCTATCTATGTTTATCGGAAAATATGCCAGTACATTTATTAATTACTGTGTATTGAGATTTTCGAATTAAGACAAAGAAGGGAAGGAGTACGGAATGTTCACATGGATATAATATGACGAAAGGTTTCCGATGTAAATTCTGTATCAGTCAGTAAGTGTCATACATGATACCCGCTTTGGGCGATTATATCTCGAAAGAGACATGACTGACTGAGTAGAAGATTATCCCGCGGTAGGTTACCATTGCTTTCTGCAGTGCATTGGTTGCCAGCCAAGGATACAGAACTCAGTCTGTCCTGTTATTCAACCCATAACTAAGGGGGAAGAGATAGATTATATTACATTATTTTATTAAGTATAATTAGTTCGGGGTCAGATTTTTATTTCATAAGAATAGAAAACCGACCCCCCACTTTATGACCAGCAGAAGTTTTAATTATGTTTCCAACCATTGTATTCAGCCAGTCAGTTAAGTGCCATACGTTTCAGTCTGAGTATATTTGCCTCTCTGATGATATCTACCAATTTTCGGCTTTGGACGATCATATCTCGAAAACGACATGACTAACTGGGTAGATGTTTATCCCGCAGTAGGTTGCCTTTTTTTCTGCAGTAGACTGGTTTCCAACCAAGGGTATAGAACCCAATCTGTCCTATTATTTAACCTATAAACGATAAGAAAGAGACGTATTAATACCTTTTCCAAGGGTATTTGTGAGAAAGTGAATGCAAGGAATTAAACTGAAACTCGAAATCGGCTCCCCGATTTGTTGTTCCGAGTCGATATCCACTGCATCACGACGCTCATGCAAAAATTCTGTGTCAGTCGTCAAAATTAAGTGGATAAATGTTCTTCAATTTGTGACCGCCTATTATGCCATATTATCTATTTGCTTTAAGTCAATTGCGTAGAAGCTACTTTTAATTTTTGTTCTTTCTTCCATTTTTGGTCGTTAAATACTTAACGCACTTGTTGATAGGTTCAGTATTTTCTCCTTGAGCTAAAATAAAGACATTTTCAACTTATTTTACGATATTATGAGAAGGGATCACCATTCTTTCAATGTAATTGTCACATTTTGACATATAATAAAAGAAGCCATGTTTTTTTTTGTGCATTAAGTGAATCATGTTGGTTTTATTTCTCTGCTGGGAATGTAATTACTTGCCATTTGCCCTAAGGAATTATGACCGAAGCAGGAAATGACAAAAATAAACGCAATTATTATAATTTTAACGACACGAAGAGAAATAATGGATATTTAGAAAGTTTATTATCGTATGGAACAGTGCCAAATGGGTTGAACAAATAGATTGAGTTACTTCAACCTTGTAAGTTGTATCTTTTTCTTAAAAAATCAGCATTAATTTACACTAAAACTTATTTGAACGACGTTGACAAAAATGTCAGTCAGTCAGTCAGTCAGTCAGTCAGTTAAGTGCCATACATGATACCCGCTTTGGGCGATCATGTCTCGAAAGAGACATGAGTAACTGGGCAGAAGATTATCCCGCAGCAGGTTACCATTGCTTTCTACAGTACATTGGTTGCCAGCCAAGGCTATAGAACCCAGTCTGTCCTGTTATTTAACCCATAACTAAGGGGGAAGAGGTAGATTATATTACATTATTTTATTAAGTATAATTAGTTCGGGGTCAGATTATTATTTCATAAGAATAGAAAACCGACCCCCCACTTTATGACCAGTAGAAGTTTTAATTATATTTCCAACTATTGTATTCAGCCAGTCAGTTAAGTGCCATACGTTTCAGTCTGAGTATATTTGCCTCTCTGATGATATCTACCAATATAATATATTTTTAATTCTGAGGTATGAATGATTATTCAGTCAGTCCTTTAAGTGCCATACGTTATACACATTTGGGCGATCATGTCTCTTTCGAGACATGACTGACTGGGCAGATGATTATCCCGCAGGAGGTTGCCATTGCTTTCTGGTTGCCGACCAAGGCTATAGATCCCTATCTGTCCTGTTATTTAACCCATAACGGGAGGGTATTTGCGCGTAAGTGTATAGAAAGAATTCAACTGGAATTCGAACTCAGCTCGCCGATTTGTCATTCCGAGTCGATATCCACTGCACCACAACGCACATCCAAAATGTAAGTACTCTGCGAATTCATTAATCACCATTCAAATGGTGAGTAATGAATTCGCAGAGTGCTTACGTTTATCCAAAGATATAGAGAATATTCAGCCCTAATATTTAGCTTATTATCAGAGGGAGAAGAGGTGGTTCCATGTCTTCCCCAAGAGAATTTGCGCAGGAGTGAAAGCAACATGCTAAGATGGAATCTGAACTCGAGACGCGTTACTGAATCTTTGAAAACACCTTTTTCTTTTTTTTCAAAGTTTCACTTGAGACTGTTATGGCTACCAGTGACATCAATAATATTTTCCTGCTAATGTTTACACAAATTAAGTCAATTCTTATACTTTCTGTTTCTGCTAACGATCACAGAGTTAGAGGAGCGAGACAATTGCCATGGTGCCTAGCCATGGTACAGTGGCTCAGAAGTGGCTATTCACACTGTCTATTATTTCTAATATATGTTTGATTTTCAGTGCCTAGAGACAGATCATGGTAACCTTTCAAAAGGCAAGATTGTAACAAATTAACCCGTCAAAACGAGAATGAGAAATCGGAGAGCCGTGTTCGAATTCTAGTTGAATTCCTTGCATTCACTTACGCACAGATACCCTTGGGAAAGGCATTGGTCCTTCTCTTCCCTCCAGTTATGGGTTAAATAACAGAACAGATTGGGTTCTATAGCCTTGGTCGGCAACCAGTCTACCTACAGCGGGATAATCTTCTGCCCAGTCAGTCATGTCTCTGTCGAGATCGCTTAAGCGTGCATCACTTATGGCACTTAACGGACTGACTGAATATAATAGTTGCAATCATGATTAAGGCTTTTACTGGTCATAATATGGGGGATCGGTTTTCTATTATTAGGACATAATAAACTGATCCCTCACTAATTACTACTTAATAATAGAATTCATCGCTTCCACCTCTAGCTATGCGTCAAATAACAGAACAAATTGGGTTCAATAGCCTTGGTCGGCAACCAGTCTACCGCAGAAAGCAACGGCAACCTACTGCGGAATAATCTTCAGCCCAGTCAGTCATGTCTCTTTCGAGACATGATCGCCCGAGCGTGTATCACGTATGGCACTTAAGTGACTGACTGAATCAACATTCATACCTCAGAATTAAAAAAAAAATCAATAGGAATTCAGTAAAATTAAGTTATAGCTGTACTATCTATCTATCTATCTACCTATCTATCTATCTATCTCAGTCTGTTCATATCTATCTATCTATCTATCTATCTATCTATCTATCTATCTCAGTCTGTTCTATCTATCTATCTATCTATCTATCTATCTATCTATCTATCTATCTATCTCAGTCTGTTCATATCTATCTATCTATCTATCTATCTATCTATCTATCTATCTATCTATCTATCTATCTCAGTCTGTTCATATCTATCTATCTATCTATCTATCTATCTATCTATCTCATCTATCTATCTATCTATCTATCTATCTATCTATCTATCTATCTATCTATCTATCTATCTATCTATCTATCGGAGTCTGTTCATATCTATCTATCTATAGTAATTCGGAAAATTACATAAAAATACAAAACGCCAGAAATGTAAATAATAACGTGCAACATAACGTCACTGATAAAGAATGAAACTGAAGGGACAAAAATAAATGCCCACTTAACGGACTTTGTAAAACCGAAGGGGTTATTTTAGGGGTTATTTAATGGACAAAGAAAAACAAATTTGGGAGTCTACAAATGGAATTTTAAAAAATAGATGAAATGTTCACAAATCTACATTTAAACTTTAAAACCTTAAAATTTTAAATTGAAAGCCTTAAAAATTGTATCAAACTGGCCCGATAAAAAATATTCAAAAGTTTTGCAATATAAATGTATTGATCACTTTTTAATACAACTGAATACTGGTCTAATTCAATTATGACCTATATACACGATTGGATGCCTAAAATCTTTCGGCTTAACCCACTTTACGAAACTTTCCCAAATGTACAACAGAATTGTTTTGGGGAGGGACTTTGTAGTTCTCTCTCTTAATTTATCTCTCTCTTTCATCTATGCATATATATATATTTTTTCTAAACATATTCTGTTAAATATAAGAGACAATGAATGTTTCTTATGTTTAATCATGAGCCATTCTAAGCATCGTATTTTGGCTTTAATTTCAGGTGAAAATAAAGACAAAAATTCTCCAAAATTTGGATAATTTTTTGGATAATTATTGGATAATAAGTTGCCTTATCTCAACACAAAATAAAATCGTCGGTGATGGTGAATGTTATTGTATTACCGTTTAAATAACCTGTCTGAAGATGGCTCATGTGAGCCGAAAGCTTAGAACCAAATTCTTAAAAAATTATCCAGATGTTGGAGAATTTTTGTCTTTATTTTCAACTGAAATTAAAGCCAAAATACGACGTTTAGAACGGCTCCCGATTAAACGTGATAGACATTCATTGTCTCTTATATTTAACAGTATATGTTTAGAAAATTATTTGCTGCCTCGATACACTATATATATATATATATATATATATATATTATTTAAAATGTGCTAAATTAATGGGGGGCAATATTAATGACAGTGTATACTGATATCGATAGCATGTCCATAAGAATCAACATCAGATGGTGATTGTTACTTTCATGCCTCAATGTGCTCTTCATAATATGACAGATTGCTTGAAGCCAAAAACTGACAGGCACCACGTTGTTTTGTTTCCTACGTCCACTATCCCCCCTCTCTCTCTCTATATATATATTTATTTATATATATATGTGTGTGTGTGTGTGAGTATGTGTGTGTGCGCACGTATTTTTATCTATAGTTGTTGCTTCTTATGATAAAGGAGTGAATTTATGCATATTTCTTTTAGATGGAGTCGAGCTGTCTAGATTGTCATGACCGGATTTCAGCCTGGCGACAGTCACACTCGCTAACGAAGCTCAAAATGTATCTGGGCATATATTTCCCCGTGAGGACGTGATCGCTTGCATGAACGCAAAATGTAGATAGAATTACATTCCCTCACTGACCATCTTTCGCTTTTACTCTAATGTGTTTTGTTTTTCTTTTCTGTTATTTATACAGTGTCTTTGTGTAACTTAATGTATAAGGCTGTTTCCGCCGATACGCAATTCTCTCCTTCCCCGACCAGCAAAAAAAAAAAAAAATTCAGTGATAATCCAGTGAACAAGCGGTGAAAATCGGATTTGGTGGGATTTATTTTGGCTTCTCAATCTCTCGCAGCCACAAGGTTGTTTTATTGGCTGATTGGGAGCATTCAACAGTCATTTTGGAAAAGATTCTTGATTAAAAGTTTTCGGATTGTAACTACCCAAAAACCGAACAAAGAAAAATAAAATATATAAATTATCAAACCAGAGAATATCAAATCTAATTATAACACCCTTAAAAGAAGATAAGTAATTTTGTTATAAGATTTATAGAATATATATATATATATATATATATATATATATATATATATATATCAGTAAAAAAAAAAATATAGAAGAAGATTGGTAAATAATCCCAATCTCGTTCAAATATTAAAACTTATCCAACAAAGAGCTCGATACAAATTTAATTTACAGTGCAGATATTCATTTATTTCTTCTGTAAATTCAGATTACATTTGGGGAATAGCTATTTCAACATGCCTCTTAGAGATATGCATATTGTAACCCTAGTCAAAACCTTAAGGTAAACGTCACATTTGGTTTCCGCTACTAGGATAGACTCAAAAGAAAGCAGTCAGGACCGGCCCAAGAACAACAGGCAGTTAACAACGGAGCGAGAACCAACTGACTTTGATCATTTTTACGTTCCATAGACCAAACCATGAACAACAGACAAGTCCAAGAAAGGAGTGAGAATCAACGGATTAAGTCATTTTACGTTCCATAGACCAAACCATGAACAACAGACAAGTCCAAGAAAGGAGTGAGAATCAACGGATTAAGTCATTTTACGTTCCATAGACCAAACCATGAACAACAGACAAGTCCAAGAAAGGAGTGAGAATCAACGGATTAAGTCATTTTACGTTCCATAGACCAAACCATGAACAACAGACAAGTCCAAGAAAGGAGTGAGAATCAACGGATTAAGTCATTTTACGTTCCATAGACCAAACCATGAACAGCCGACAAGTCCAAGAAAGGAGTGAGAATCAACGGATTAAGCCATTTTACGTTCCATAGACCAAACCATGAACAACAGACAAGTCCAAGAAAGGAGTGAGAATCAACGGATTAAGTCATTTTACGTTCCATAGACCAAACCATGAACAACAGACAAGTCCAAGAAAGGAGTGAGAATCAACGGATTAAGCCATTTTACGTTCCATAGACCAAACCATGAACAACAGACAAGTCCAAGAAAGGAGTGAGAATCAACGGATTAAGTCATTTGACGTTCCATAGACCAAACCATGAACAACAGACAATTCCAAGAAAGGAGTGAGAATCAACGGATTAGGTCATTTCGACCATATGGTTCTAGATACACTCCACTTTTTTTCTCTCTCTCAGTTCACCAGAGTCAATTTGTCAACTGTTTCGATTTTTTTCGATTTGTTCAATTGTTTCGATTTTTTTCGATTTGCTCGATTTGCTGATCTATTATTGTTACGGGTCAGAAGAACTCGAAAGGGTGGAGGTTGAAGATGAAGCAACAGAAAATTATTTAGGGACTCAGGGTTTCAGCCTTCGGGGGAAACCCTGGGATGTTGAGGGACTGGCTAGCATCTATCGAAAAAGGGCAGCTCATATATGAGCTATCCGACGGGGAGACTGTTTATGTGGCATCTAACCCTGTGAAGGGGACCGGTGTCGAAATTTATCGAGGAGTGCCTAGTGACGGATTCCCGGTTGATTTGGAAAGATTGGCAGAATTACTTGTGAAGGATTATGCCGATAAAGGCACGGCTATTAAAGCCGTGAGGAACTTCACGCATCTTTTATGAATGAAAAGTGAAACTCTTTCGGGATTGGGAGTTAAATCAAAACTGATGACCACTTTCGCATAATTGAAATGGATAATAAATGACTCAGTCATACAGAGCTACTTAGCTGATCTGTACATGAATGCGTTATAGGATGATCGTATAAGGCATGACGTAATTAGGAGACACCGGTCAAACTGTCGGAGGCTTTGGCATTATTTAAGAACAGCCAAGAAATTTGGGAGAAACTGAGACAGGTGATCAGTCAGGCAAGCAAGGAGGAGAAGAAAGCCCCCCCCCAACACGGGATAAAATGATAAAACAGAATGAAGTCAAACCGAAGGAAATGGAGGAGGGTCCTAATAAAAGGGCCTGGTCATTGGGGCACAGATTTTACATGCCCACACCGAGCCGTACAGGGCTAATAATTTAAGCCTGTCATTACGAAAATCATAGAGCAGTAGACTAACAAAATGAGTAGTGTTCCAGATTTCCACGAACCTAGATGCACCAGGTGCCGTCATTGTGGGCACGAGACAAAGTTGTGTGAGATCATGAAAGGGACCCCACAGACCCCTATTACAAAGCCTACTCTTGGAAAATAGAACCAAGGAAACGCCAATGGAAGTAAAAGAGAGGGTAGCCCATGCAAGAACAAAAGGAATTAGGTGTTGAGTGCGTGGCCAGGCAGCCCGGGAAAGGGAACGGTTAGGGACCCTCTATAGGAACGTTAATGAGGGACTGTTGGCACCTATGTACGGGTGAACACAGAGTTGTAACGACAAACGGAAAATAGCTAAGGTGTTCTTCTTGTTCTCTCTGATGAGGGCCTTAATAGATACGGGGGCGTCGGTTTTCTTAATGAAGGAGGAAAGGTATAGGTGCCTGAGAAAAGGTGGCGCATAAGAAGACCTGATTATAAATATCATTCAGACCGATGGTAAACCAATGAAAATAAAAGGAATGGTGAAGCTTCCAGTGAGAGTAGGAAGTACTTGAACAGAAGACGGAAAGTGCGACACAGAGATTCGAAGGCGAATTGGCATGGCAAAATAGCATTCCAGAAGGATTAAAGGATTAAGAAACAGGACAATTTCACTAGAAACAAAAAGGATAGTACTGGATTGCTATGTGATGTCGGTTCTTCAGTATGGCAGTGAATGTTGGACAATATCATCGAAGATGAAGGAAAAACTTGAAGCAACTGAAATGTAGTTCTACAGAAGGATGTTGCAGATATTATGGACCGATAATGTGAACAATGACAAGGTTTTGAAAAGGATGGAGACTAAAAGGAAATTAATACTGAGCATCAGGAAGAGACAACTGGGACATGCAATGAGGAAGGAGAGCTTGGAGAACCTGAAACTAACAGGCTAGGCTAGATAGAGGGAAAAAGAGACAGGGGGAAGCAGCAGATAACATATTTGAAGGCCCTAATTAGGTGGATGACGGAACGAGGGTTGCATGGTGCAACAGGAGAAAGCGTGCTAAGAGCCACCAATGACAGGGAGACGTGGCGGGCCATGATCGCCTACGTCCTGAAAGAACATGGCACATAAAAAAGAAGAAGAAGAAGAAGAAGAAGAAGAAGAAGACTTTGCTCAACCTGAATCGACCTATTACAGCAGTTCCGGAATGTTACTCGGCTTCGCCCGTCTTATGATTAACCTATTCACAACGTGGGCTAAGATACAGTTTAGATAGAAGTGATCGATTTATCGATCCAGCCGCAGGAATTGGGTAATTTGAAGATCGAACAAAGGGTAAACGTCACAATATAGGCTTCACTCGCTTGTAGCTATTGAAAATCTTCAAGGGATGTGGTTTCTGGTACTTTGTCCAGGTTCATTGATCTGAAATAGCAAATAATAAAAAATAAGAAAACTATCTGGACAAAGTACCAGAAACCACATCCCTTGAAGACTTTCAATAGCTACAACAACTAAAACATATTTCGCATGTAACTCGAACAGAAAATAATGACAAATGCATGATATTCCCCGCTACTTTATTGTAAAGGTTTGGGAAAAAATCCTTATCATTACTGGAAGGATCTATAACAGTTAGTGAACACGATAAACCTATTTTTCTGAGAAATCGTTTTAATAGAAATGTTTTATAAATTTTCACCGACAGTAATACTGGCTGCTCAGTCAGTGAATGCTGAATGATTCCTTATAAGGAAACGCTTAATATTACATTTAGATATAAGGAGAACAAATATTATACAAGATACACTCCAAATAGTCAGAAAGTAGAAGAAAAGCGAAACTCGAGTAGCACTGGCTATTCGGTCAATCACTGGAATGTTTCCACACAAGGAAACAGCTAATATTAGGATTTGAAATTTGAAAAAAGAAATCACTAGACCGGCGGTCGAGAACGAGGGAAAATTTACTCGCCTTCAAATCATTTTACTCGACCGACTCCATTTTCTTAATAGTCGCCATACGTAAACATACTGTGAATCGCTGATGGAAAACAAAAATTGAAATTTTAATTAAAATTTCGAACGTGTTAGAAAGGATTTAGAAAATTTTTTAAAAATAATAACAACAAAATTTGATTCTTCCTCTTAATAATTTTATAAACATTTTGATGATAAAACTATATTTTTATTAAGTCCCTTTGGACATCATGATATGCTGGTAATTGAGCGGAGGTACCTAAATTCGTAGTTTCTTTCTTCTGTTTGACTACAACCTCCATCTCATAGATGATAAAAAATAACAAATCTGATTTTCTCAACGATTGTCTATAAAAAAAATTACTTACTTGTATTATACAAGTAAGTTTTGTTATACAAGGGTATAATTTGTTTTTCGGTGCGTGGTTAAAAGGAGTATGTGATTTTTTTCTTTCTTTCAAATGTTCGTTTTTACTTTTCGTAAGCGGAGAGGAAATATAGGATAATACTTTTACAAATGAGTTTTTAAAAATGTGGGAGAGAGAGACATTTTGACTTCACTCTGGAAGCGTTAACAAAAACGAATGTTTACACTGACCGGGACGATAAAAGCCAAGAGTTCAGTAATGTCATTGTAGGTCATTTTAAGTAACTTGTGAATCTTCAATGGCATACTATAGGGTTGTAAAAGAAATCAGATATATTTTTATTTTTAATCGACCGCAGGCGAGTAAAGCAATAAACTTTAATCGCCCAGTTAAGTTTTCAATCGACTGAGTCGATCAGGGCGAGTGAAATCTCAAAGGCTGATTAGGATTACATTAGGATTATTACGATTAGAAACAGCGAAGAATCGCATTCTTTCAGGAGTTCAAGAGGTCCCTAAATAATATAGAAAGAAAATAGAACACGAGAAAAAATATTTGTATGAAAAGTAGATGAAAATTTTAACATGACGGTGTCAGTCGTATTATTATGATTTGAGAATTTCGAATAGTCCTGAAGTCTCTTATAAAGAGTTTGAAAAATAAAAAAAATAAAAAACATTCAGACGAGAATATTATCAAAATTTGACTCTCTACCTCCAGGCGGAGACGAACACAGACGAGACTCTACACTTCGGGGAAAAACAGACAGAAGCCTGATCCTGCCTTATGCAAGGTCTAAGAGAATTTTTTTGCGCGAGCTTGAGGGCTAGGAATTCTTATATTAAATAAACTTGTGTCACATCCGGCCTCAGTGGGGAATTCTCTGGTAAATACCCATTATCATTAAAATCAATACTGAGGAAGGTGCTGGACTAATGAGATCTCCTGTTCTGACATTGTCTCCAATGTAAGGATATTTACCCTACTCCCCTACTGGAGCGAGATGTGACACAAGGTTTTTTTTTTAAGTGGAATTCGACTGCGTACGGACGGGCATAAGGACAAAAATTCCCCGGTCCCCTCAAGCGCCGGTTGAACTGGTCTCGGTGACGAGCACCTGGTCCACCCCTCTGCTGCAATGGGGTTACGCGCCCGCGGGACACTGTTCCCAGGGACCGAGCATCTACTCAGTGTAATTTTTTTCAGATGCAACCCTGTCCTCGCGGACGGAGCTACAACTAAGCCACACTCTGTTTTCGAGGACATAGACGCAACTGAGAGATGATTTGGGTCCCTACCCGACCAAAAAGTGTTATGGTAAAAACATACTTATTCTACAGTGAATGGACTTTCCCACCTAATTTAAATAGGAGTAGTGAGAGGAACGAGGGTCAGTTAGTCGAATACGAAAGAAGTCAGCGACTTGGCAAGATTACACTGCGTAATACACATTATATCAAGTTCCTAATGTTTTGTACGTCGAACCTATTAGGACCGACTTTATCACAGATACTAGCCTCCACTGCGAAAATAACTCCACAACATTAAGCCACCGTTTCCGAAAATTGATGAGTACACATAGTGGAAAGGGTCAATGAGATTTGAGGTCTACAATCCAAACGACCTTCCACATTTCTGCAATCACAAATTGTGGGATAATTTCATCCCATGATTCAGTATGACTCTTAGGTGTTTGCTAAATCTTAAATATCAACTTATGTTAAACATTTATTGTATCTTCTTCTTTACTGGAGGAAGTTCGACGCTAACGCATGCTTTGCAACTGTAGCCGTCTCCCAGTCTCACTTAACGGTTAGTCAATAACAATTCAGGTTCCGTGTTTCAATTCATATGAAAAATCGATCAGTAAGATAAAATAGAAAAGAATGCAAAAAAGAAAATAACAGATACAGAAATATCGTCGTTGAATAACTTTATTTGAAAAGCTTTTCCGAAAAGATTTTGTTATTAAAAGAAAAGAAAACAAGATGAGCAGTTCTGTAGAATTAAGAAAGTCAGTGAGAAAATGCAGATGTGGCGAAAAAGACGGACAAATGCAATTAACTGAACTAGTTTAAGCGAAGGGATAATACAGTTTTTTCTGATTTCTTTAACATAATTTGCTGCTGCTTTGAATGTTATTCAATGTGTCAGGATTTATTGAAAAGATCGATTATGCATTTCAGTCGAAAAAGAAGCAACGGGTCCCTGAAGTACAGGCGGGAAGAGAGCCTTCTGGGCAAAGAGCAGGTGTAGTGTGACACAAAAAACACAGCAGGATTCTGAAAATGTTTTAGTTTGCCAAATTCTGACTCTTGAATGATTCCAACCTTCCTACACCACCAGCCAATTCTTCCTACACCAGCTAATTTTTGAAAAAAAGACAGGAGATTGGCTGGTACGAGTTCGAAAAACAAAATTAGGAAAACCGGTTTCTACTTAAATTTTCTCACTAGCGATTAAGTTCTTTTTCGATGTGGACAACAGGACTTGAATTATCATGGCTCTCTACAACTTCTAGTCCTTGGGAGTCTTAGAAAGGCTTGTCTTTTTAGTTCTACCTTCAAGTCCCTGTTCTGCTAACCGTTTAAACAAGCTATTTGGGTCGATTACTCACAACTTTTAACTGCCTCGCTCGTCTTCATTATGACACGTGAGTGTCTATCAAATTTTCCACTACCGCTCTCCTCACTATGTGACTCAGAAATTTCAAATTTTTTTTAGTATAAAACAAGTGCCCGTTTGTTTCCATTTTCTTTTTAAATTCTTCGTTACTCATAAAATTTAAATGCTAAGTCAACTGCCATTTTCTACCTTCTTCAATCCTGTTCATCTTTTATCCCTTCCTGAATGCCTCTGTCCTGGGCATGACGGTAAACTGCATCTGGCAGAAAGGCATCTAACTGGGAGGTTGTGAGAAGCATGGAACCACCTCTTAGTTGCTGTTGTTTCCAGGTCCACTCTGACCCAGAATGGTAGCATTTGTTAGTGTCTCAACTATGGGTAAATAGTTAACTCCCAAAACTGGGGTTAAAACACTATGAAAGTATAAAAATAAACTTTTATAGAAAAATATACATAAAACAGAAATATACATTTTCAAGGAAAAATATTACCAACAATACATTTATTTTTGAAAAAAATTTATTACCATAACACATTTTTGAAGGAAAAAATTATTCTCAGCAAAACATTTTTGAATAGAAAACTAGAAGACATTTTCAGTTTTCTAAAATAAAGAATAAAAACAAAATGTTTTCATTAAAATCTGAATAAATCAAACTTTTCATTATAACCGAATATTATAAAAACAAACTTAAAATCCCACATTTTTGGAATTAAATAACCCACAGAGGTGTTGATATGCAGGTAAAACAAAACTCAAGCTGAAACTCCTCAATGCTCCTTCCCTCTCACTGTAACCAGCCCCTACGTACTAGTGGTAGTCCTGTGTTGCTCAGGGTGAAATTATTAAAACACATCTTTCTCTTCCTCTCTCTGTAAATATTAATATATAAGTGTGAACTCAATGTAGATTGAAGAAATTACACTAGCTAATGAATTAGGCCAACACCCCTCTCTTTATATATATTCATCAGGTTAGCGGAAAACTCAGGCACGATAATTGGCTTGATGTGAGACAATTCAATGCCTAATAAACGTTTGTTAGGCATTGAACTGTAACTTCTGCTAAGCTGATGAATATTCGTGAGCACACCCATGCCAAAATTAAAAAAAAAACAATAAAATGTTTGCTCTTGTATATAAATACTTGTTACAAAATAAAATCCTTGCATTTGCCTTGAGAACATCATCTAGAGGACAAAACGCATCCATTAAGATAGGTTTGCCTTTTCTCTTCATCATCCTTTATATATTCCATTTTTAAACGAGTTATTTCGCTACGCAGGTTTCTACCTTGAGTGGTGTCTTCAGGCGATTTTTAATAACTGATTTTACCGTTTACCGTTTTTCATTTTAAGAACAATCTTGTAACGATGTTTTATTTGAACTTTTACGTGGCAGGGAATTTATTTAAATTAAAACAGATTATGGCATTTTCATCCATGGTTGTATGAACCTAAGAGGTATTTCTTAGTGTGGATGCATTTAGTCATAATTTCTTGTCTTTCATTTAACAGTTCATTTTTATTTGAGAATATCATAATTTCTAATTGTTCTTCTTATAACTTGTTCTGATCGATGACACATGGCCTGGCTGAGCAGCACTTTCGTTCTTATGAAGATGCGATAAAAATGGGTCGGCTAGTGGTTAGCCTCAAAAGTTATTATTCCTACGTGGAATTCAAATTCAAAGATGAAAAGAAATTGTGGCTAGTGATGAACGATACTTTCAATGCCAATTTTGTAAATAAAACATTACTCTTCATATCTTTTGTAAATAAATCATTACTCTTCATAAAAATCAGCGAGAATTGATTCAAAATCCTTATATATATATATATATATATATATATATATATATATATATATATATATGTGTGTGTGTGTGTTTATGTGATAAAATATAGTTTTAAGATTTGCTATATATATTTTTTAAAACATTTCACCCTAAGCAAGGGAGTACTGCCACTGGTGGGCAGGGGTTACATAAGAGGAGAGTGATGAGAAACCGGAAACATGAAGTGTCAGAGGATGGGTAAGAGAAGGATCAGAAAACTGGTGTGAAGAGAGCTGCGTGAGATAAGAGTGGAACGAGAGAAGAACATGTTACAATCGTTGCCAGGGAAAGGATGCTAGTCAAGGAGATAAGAGATGGCAATTGACATTGCATTTAAATTCTTAGAGATTGTAGCTATCAGGGAAGCAAGTATTCGGAAGAGAATTCCATAGACGGGAAGTGCGAGAAAAGAAGCTGGAAAAGTTGAAGTTGCGGTTAGATTTGATCGGTTTCATTGTGAAAGGGTGGGTCCTAGTGGCTAATCTAGTAGCTCGAGTAAATTCATGAAGAGAAGGAACCAGGGATCTAAACTCATCGGAGCAGAAGCCATGAGAGTATCTGTAGAAGAGACAGAGGAAAGCCACATTTCGTTGGTGAGAAAATGACTGGAGTTGAGCTGCCAGGTCGGGATTAATTACATTGCAGATTCTCCATTGGATTTTGTCAATAACCCCGAGATGAATTGCAAGGGCACCCGTCCAGATATAACAGCAGTAAAGTGCCAGGGTCAGGTCAAAACGACTGTTTTTTTAAGCGTGAACGCATTCTTCAGGCCATGTGTGTTTTCGCACGATTACTTGTATATGCTGTTTAATGGTGCATTATGCGTAGTAAGCTGTATCGCGTTATCCTAACGATTATTCTACAGGTCTTTGAGGAAAAATAAATCTGAATTCGAATGCGGTTATTTGAAGCTTTTTAGTTATATTTCTAAGCTCATTATTTGGTATTGATTAATTATTTGATGTTGATTATTACTATTAACTACTACTAACTAGTGTTAGTGTGCATAGTTTAACGTATTGGTTTTGTCTAAAGTATGTTACATTATCTGCATTGCATAATGTGCATATCTGTATTTTTCATTTTAGTATTTTACAAGGTACACGACCGGCCATAATCATTAGGCAACCCCAGTGTTTGAACAAAATGATGTACTAATTTTAATAAGTATTGCCAAGTGAATAATTGTAAATGAAAATAGAATGTTACTTTTGTTATTACTGCACAATAACATGTGCATCAAATGAATTTATACATATTTAATAATTACCTATATTGCAGTTTTATCAATGAAAGAATGAAGAATCATTAGGGTGATTCGGACGAGTTCATTTTTGCTTTCTTGCCTTGTAAAATTTTGCAAAGTAATAATAACAAAAGAACCATTCTATTTTCATTCAGAATTAACCACTCGGCAATAAATACTAAAAATAGTATGAACTACATCACTTCTTTTAAAAAAACTGGGGTGGCCAAATAATTATGGCCGGTAGTGTACTGGCTTTTAGTTTTCAATTTATAAGTATCGTCAAAAATTTAAATACCTAGGAAGTGTTCTAACAGGAGATGGAAAGTGCGACACAGAGATCCGAAGGCGAATTGGTATGGCAAAGGACGCGTTCCAGAAGCTGAGTAAAGTACTAACAAACAGGAAAATTTCACTAGAAACAAAGAAAAGAGTGCTAGATTGCTATGTGATGTCAGTTCTTCAATACGGCAGTGAATGCTGGACAATATCATCGAAAATGAGGACAAAACTTGAAGCAGCGGAAATGTGGTTCTACAGAAGGATGCTGTGGATATCGTGGACTGAGCATGCAAACAACGATGAAGTGTTGGAAAGAATGGCAACAAAAAGGAAATTAATACTGAGCATCAAGAAGAGACAATTGAAGTTCCTGGGACATTCAATAAGGAAGGAGAGCCTGGAGAACATGATACTGACTGACCAGATAGAAGGAAAAAGAGACAGAGGAAGGCAGTGGATAACATATTTGCAGGGCCTGATCAGGTGGATGATGGAACGGGGGTTGCGAGGTGTAACAGGAGCAAACATACTAAGAGCCACAAGGGATAGGGAGACGTGGAGAACCATGATCGTCTACGTCCTGAAGGGACAGGGCACATGGAAGAAGAAGAGAAGAATAAAAGTTTGTTGTTGTTTGCATCTTGAGATAAGTTCTGATCGTTTATTTAGTAAATTTCGCTGTTAATCGGTCAATTTTCTTTTCCAAAGAGAATTAACAGATTTTGGATTTACTGATGTAGGTTGATTATGTTTTCCTCGTTTCCATGATATTTTTGGTGTAATTTTACTTAAAATTTCCCATATGTGTTTACAATGGGTTTTGCTGTTCTCATATATATATATAAATTAAAAAAGGATTAATTCAATGATGTTGGATGATCATTTCGATATGAAAATCCCCACGGGGGATAACACATTACCTCAGCAACAGAAAAATCCTTTCAGAAACTGGAGAAAAATCAGTCTAATTTTCCTTTTTAAATAGATTTTCAAAGAAATTAAAAAAGTAAAAGAAAAAGAAAAAGAAAAAAAGAAAAAGATAAAACAAATAAAATCAAATAAACAAGAAAAGAAAAAAATTGACATCGTCGGGGTTCGCAAAAAAGAAAGAGAATTGTAACTTAAAAACTAACGGACGGCCGTGTTGAATTGATGTAAGGTTAAGTAACACGGAAAAAAGGTGGGAGATAAGAGAGATAAAGGAAGGAAGGGAGGGAAAAAGAAAAGAAAAGAAAGAAAATTTTTTTATATATTACAGACGCTGGACATATTCAAAAATCTAACTTATATATTCAAAATACTATTGAAAAACCTAACTATATATATATATATATATGAACTTCTAACTATATGACAACATTGACTAGCATATATAAGTAGAGGTTCCGATGAATAAATTGTAGTCTAAATTAGGCAAAATTGAAAACAACACTGACATCTCATTTTAATAGTTCAGTCAGTCAGTTAAGTGCCATGCGCGATACACGCTTGGGCGATCATGTCTCGAGAGAGACATGACTGACTGGGCAGAAGATTATCCCGCAGTAGGTTGCCATTGCTTTCTGCGGTAGACTGGTTGCCAGCCAAGGCTATAGAACCCAATCTGTCCTATTATTTAACCTATAACTGGAGGGAAGAGAGGGATTAATACCTTTCCCAAAGGTATTTGCGCGTAAGTGAATGCAAGGAATTCAACTGGAATTCGAACTCGGTTTCTTGATTTCTCGTTCCGAGCTGATATCCACTGCGCCACAACGCACATAGCTACATTTACCAAAATTACACTAAAATGCCAGGGCTTTTAGCGACTTTGAAATCGCTTTGTTTAAGTTCATGAATGCTGTCATGATCCTTTCTTTTAGTTCATCTTTTGTTGATCCCTCTCTCAACTACGCTTTTCACATAATGAACAAGGGAATTACAGTCTAAAAATTTAAATAGATGCATAGCAAGAGAGTCAGCCAGCCAATTAAATGTCATACGTGGTACACGATTTGGTGTTCATGTCTCTTTCGAGACCTGACTGACTGGGCAGAAGATTATCCCGCAGTAGGTTGCCATTCTGTGGTAGACTGGTTTCCAGCCAAGGCTATAGAACTCAATCTGTCCTGATATTTAATCCATAAGTGAAGGGAAGAGACGGATTAATACTTTTCCCAAGGATATTTGCGCGTAAGTGAATGCAAAGAATTCAACTGGAATTCGAACTCGGCTCCCCGATTTCTCCTTCCGAGAAATGCAATCTAAGTGGTAAAAATTGTTTTTGAGGACACCAATATATGTTTAATGCTTGACAGTTGAGCAAATATTTCTGCTATTCACCATATTTAATGGCCATCCTTACTCGCACTATTTTGTTCACATTTAGTACACAAACCTCAGGATCTTTCTGTGGATTGCTTACTAAATTTACATATGTTACTTTTACAGACAAACACATGCGCACAAACACAGAGGAGAAACAGCAATTTTTTTTAATCATATCACCCCGAGCAAGGCGGTAACGCCACTGATGCGCAGGGGGCTACATAAGAGTGAAAGGATTGGAAAAGAGAAAGCCGGAAACCACACCCTAAACAGGGAACAAGGGATGAGCCTCTTCATCTGTGCAATAGACGTGGGTGGAGTGTGAACCGGGCGATAGTTTAGTCTATCTACTCCGATTAGTTTAGTCTATCTACTCCAGTTAGTTTAGTCTATCTACTCCAATGGAGTTTAGTCTATCTACTCCAATTGAGAAAAAAAAAAAAAAAAAGAAAAGAGGGAAAAGATTGGAAGAGAGAAAGCCGGAAACCACATCCTAAACAGGGAACAATGGATGAGCCTCTTCACCTGTTCAATAGAAGTTGGTGGAGTGTGAACCGAGCGAGAGTTTAGTCTGTCTACTCCAATTGAGAAAAAAAATAAAAAAAGAAAAGGAGGAAAAGATTGGAAAAGAGAAAGCCGGAAACCACATCCTAAACAGGGAACAAGGGACGGGCCTCTTCACCTGTTCACTAGACGTGGGTGGAGTGTGAACTGGGCGATAGTTTAGTCTGAGTTCGATCCTCACTGGGTGACCCATACATTTGGCCTTGTGGCACATTTATGATAGACTCAAAAATCACCACAGAGGAGAGAGAGAGAGAGAGAGAGAGAGAGAGAGAGAGAGAGAGAGGACTAGAAATAGGAAGATCGCTAATTTCAATAAAGAAGCAAATTTTTTTAGGAGAAAATTTTCCCGATTATTATCTTCTGTGTATATGCTTCCCAGTTTTCATGATAAACAGCCCTACAAGTCCCTGCATCTCACTTTCCAATCCATCATCATGCAGACCCATTAGACGCTGGACGGAGCTTTTAAGACGACGAGCGCCGACTTGTGGCTCAACACGCGCAGCGTCTAAACTTACATCAAGCGACAAATCAACGGTCACTCTTCTGCTGCTTCCCTCAAAACAAAATTATATTGACACAGAATATAAGTGCCCGCAAGCACTTACCGTTAATGGTTATTTATTACTTGTATTGCAGATGCGGGCGGCTTGCACACCCCTCTTCTTTTTTTATTTTCTTTACTGTAGAAACTTATTCTGTTGTGTGCTAATTAGAACACTCGGCTGAAATTTGGCAAATTACCTTTCGGAGGTATATATTAGCGGCGGAGAGCTGAGCTGTAATGGTGTTGGTTTTCAGAGTGCTTTAGAAACAGAGTGTAATTCTATATGCAGATTACTGTGTGATCATTTTAAAGAAAGCGTCAAATTCTCTGTAATCTTACCCCGGCTTTGAATTCAGCGCCACGTAGATGAATGGCCCGGCCTCTAATTTTGTTCCGTATTGCATAAATGCACGAACAATCTTGTAGTTTGTTTTTGCAAAATTCCTATCAATATTTTTTGCCCAATGTTAAGATTTTTTTCTTTTGTTTTTTTAACAACCTCGGCTTTTTATTAATCGTTTCATCAAATATAAATATCAGGTGCAGAATTTTAAATATCTGTTAAGCGTTTTAACAGAGGATTGGGAATGCGTCATTGTAATCCGATCATACATCGAACTAGCAAAAGAAGGATTTCAAAAGCTAAGCGAGGAAAAATCACGTTAGAAACAAAAGAAAAAAAAAGGGCCCAAGATGATTATGTGCTATCCATCCACTTATATGGCAGTGAATGTTGAACAATCTCCCTATGGATGAGGAAAAATCAGAGACATCAGAAATATGGTTCTACTGAAGCTAAGTGAAAATTCAATGGGTAGAGCGAGTAAGCAATAAGAAATCCCTAAAGAAAATGGGGTCTACTGTTATATCGTGTTGAACACACCGATTCCCGTCCGATCACCGAAGTTAAGCAACATCGAGCCTGGTCAGTACTTAAATGGGTGACCATTTGGGAATACCAGGTGCTGTAAATGTAAGGACCAAGAATGCTCCACCGGTCCTCCAGGTTTGGGCTTGGGTGCAGGGCTAACAACCCTGCCCCGTAAAAAACAGTTTGTTACAGAAACATCAACAAAAAGTTGCTGCCCTTTGCACCATCTGGGTGTGATGGATAAATGATGCTGCTGATGATGATGATGAAAGAAAATGAGAACGGAAAATAAAGAACTTCTACTCAGAATCAGGAAAAGTTGAAATTTATTGGACACCTAATGATGAAGAAGGGCTTGGAAAACAGGGCAGTAGACATCGGCGAAGACAGCGAGTCACTTATCTGACGAGCTTGTAGGGAGATTTAGAAAATCATGACTGCCTATGTTTTGAAGAGATGCAACACACAGAAGATTCGTTGAATGATTTATTTTTTACGACTTATCAACCTTTGTCAAGTTATTTCATAAGAGTCAATATATAAATTAGATTCAAAATATAAATTGACGCCGCGGCTTTCCTGAAAGAATATGATTACCAAGCCAACAGACACAATCACGAAAATTTTGCAAAAATCTAAAGAAAACTGTTAAATCCTCGTGTTTTGGAAGATGTACAGCAGATACTTGCATCCGTAACAATAATAATCTGATCACACACACACACACACACACACACACACACACACACATATATATATATATAGTCGTCCGCAGACGGATCTGTTTCGCTGTATCACAGCTCATCAGTACGGTTAGACATCCCATTGCTTTTTACCTAGGATTGAATCCCGAATTGGCGTCAATCGGCAATTCTACCTCTAAGCTATAGACGGAGGTAGACTTTTAGCGTTTGATATACCATGTATTCATACGCCAGTAGTGAGATTGTTCTAATTCATTACTGAATGAACGATGCGTAGATGCTAGAGTAGCAGCTGTTTTTCAAAGTCTACTATTCTTCCAGAGTGTTTAATCAGAGTGTGAGAGCGTAAATAGTCATCCGCAGACAGATCTGTTTCGCTGTCAGAGATCAACAGTACGGTTAGACTCCTATTGCTTTTAACCCAGGAGTGAAACCCGACCGAATTGGCGTCAGACGGCGATTCTACCTATGGGCTATGGGCACTCGGTAAAAGAAGGCATACTTTTTAGCGTGTATATTATCATTATACACGCCTAATAGCCAGAGTGCTCTAATTTATTACTGATATATATATATATATATATATATATATATATATATATATTATGCTCTCATTACGATTGAGCTCTCTGGAGAAGAAAACAGTTTCCACTTCGGCTATAATGCGTGACTCTTCAGAAATGAATGGAATTCTCTCGGTGACTGGCGTCTGTATACACTGCTTACATACAAGACGTTACAATTTCCCTTCTCTGACCCCATGCGCCAATGGCTTAGGGAGTAGAGACTCCGACTGACACCTAATCGGTCGAGTTTCGATCCCGGCCAGAAGCAAGTGGATATGTCTAGCCACACTGATGAGCTGCGATACAGCGAAACGGGCTTGTATGCGGATGATTAATATATATATATATATATATATATATCTTATCAATTAACAAATCTTCAACACTCTAGTATTTACAATAGAAACAAAACAAATCTAAATATAGTCATTTTCCTTGATATAACACTTAAGTTAAGCAACAACACATACAGAAAAGAAAACAACAACCCTATATATATATATCTGTATTTATTTGTGAGATTAGTAATTTTCAGTAATCTTGAAATTATTTCGAACTTTTGTTCTAAACTTGGTTGATATATGTGCTATCATAGACACAAATGTTCTTGACTTGGTAGTGACGAACCAAATGTAACATGAAAGAACAATAATTGATTTCACAGGATACTTCCCAATAATCAAAGAGGTAATCCATATCAGTCAAACTATGGACACCTGAAGATGACCAGAGGTTACTTGGTCGAAACGTTGTGTCTATTATAACACTTATATCGCCCAAGATGAGAACAAAAGTTCGAAATAATTCCAAGATTATTGAAAATTACTCATCTCAAAAATAAATGCAAATTATGACAAGTGGCAAGAACCCATTAACATAATCCAGTTGTCAAAATCCATCTGACACTGAATATAAAATGCTTCAAAAATACACCGCTAAAGCACTTTGGGACTGTGGCGTAGTGGATATAGTAGTTTGTTATACATGTGTTAGTATCATCTAGTGGTCATGAGTTCGATCCTTCGACTTGGTAGTGACGAAACAAATGCAACATGAAAAAACAATAACTGATTTCACAAGATATTTCGCAATAATCAACTAAATAATCCACATCAGTCAATCTATGGACACCTGATGATGACTTGGTCAAATCGTTTTGTTTATTATAACTCCTATATCAACCAAAATGAGAAGAAAACTTCGAAATAATTCCAAGATTACGAAAATTCTAATCACCCTCCAAATATATTCACAAACATACCCGTATCCGTGAAAAAAAGACTACCTACGAACTCAAGTAACATAAAAATATTCAATAAAAACAAAGAGTCATATCTAAGAAATAGTGGATAATCAAATAAACTTGAATACACAAACGAAGATAAACACACAAAAACAATACAAAAAGAAATATAATCTAGTTTAATCTAATCTACAACAACAATATAAAAACAAAAATAGAAAAATATTCTTCAACACAATAGAAAACACTTCCCCAAACACAACAAAATATCAAATTCCTCAACAAAAAACAAAGCCAAAATCAGCTACAGCTGCATGGAAAATATGAAAAAAATGAATGACCAAACACAAGAAAATACTTTATAAAACCAATAACAACAACACAAACCAAAAAATATAACTGTAGAAAGAAAGATAACCGTCCACTTAATCATAAATGTATAACCAACAAGGTAATATACAAAGCTACCGTGACAAATAATATCGATGCAGATTAAAAGATTTACATAGCAGCAACAAAAACACCGTTTAAAGAAAGATTCAATATTCTCAAAACATCATTCGACACAGAAAAATATAAAAACAACACAATGCTATCAAATATACATGGAACCAGAAAGAAAATAACATTTCTACCAAAGATTAAATTAAAAATAGTCAAAGAGAGCAGATCTGGAAGAGAAGCTAGCAATAATCAGCTTTGAAAATCAAAGTAACATACTAAACAAAAGAAACGAGATAATGTGAAATTGTAGATATGTGAATAAATGCTTACTTTGCTACACAAACAACAATGAATAATAACAAAATCAAACAAAAACGAAACACACAAACAGTATCAATAAAAAGTTTAAAAATTAAAAAGTTAAAAATAAAGATATAAATACAAATATACAAAGATTAAATCACGATAATAAACAGAAAAAATAAACAAAAACATCCAACTATAACCGAGAAAAAATAAACCGTCACGCAGCAAAACATACCAACGCATTAAAAAAGGTCAAACCCATAAAAAGAAGTCAGTATAACAAAAATACCCAACCGAACAAAAAACAAATAAACAAATACCCATTAAAGTCTACACTAAAAAGGAATAAAATAAAATAAATCAAACAACTGCACAATAAAATTAAAAAGGAAAAAGAAACAGGAAGAAAAAAAAACAATCAATCATAAACAATACCACAGCCACAAAAATTACGCCATGTTCTATATAAACAAGATAAATACCGAGACCAAACGGCAAACAGCCTTGACTCGATATCAAGCACTTTACGATGTAAAAACTTCTTGCCAAAATACATTTTATCATTAAAACCACTGAAGAAACAACAGTTTTGGTACTTAACGTTCCGACAATTAAACATATATATATATATATATATATATATATATATATATATATATATATATATATATATTGTTTAATTGTGATGAATCAAAATCTTTTGTAATTTGAGTTTTTATTTTATATATATCGTATTGCTCTGGGTATTTACGCATTGAGTTCCCTGCATAGTTCTACCTCTTTAATATTTTATTTCAAAATGATCAATTTGGATTATCCTTTCTGTTTACTGGTTTGATATCAATTCACATACACACGCGCGTGCGCACACACACACACACATACACACACATACATGTATATATATAATGATTTGTTTGAACATTATTTTTGATCGATACTCGTATTTAAGTAGATGTTCTGTTTATAATTAAAAACAATATGGTTATTACGATGAATCGATAATTGTGTTATACGCTTAATTTGATTCTGTTTAGACTGATCGTCATTCGTGGTCGAGAGGTCTAAGACGTACCAGATCACTTAGTGGATTCCCCAGTGTGGATAGGGTCACAGGTTCGAATCCTGCCGAATGACAAACCTTTTTCGCAATTAATGAGGCCGGTAGTAATAAATATATAATACTGCTTGATTATAAACAGCATATCCACTTAAATATGAGTTTATAACCAGCTTCGTTAATTTTCGTTATATATATATATATATATATATATATATAATGCCCGACTACAGATTTTTCAAGCACACCTAGCTGATCCATATGGAGAACCCCTGCCAGTAGATGTAAATAAAAAACGCTGTTTGATTATAACAACACAGTATCTATTAATATATTTTTGGCTAAATTATTTAATGCTCGTATGTATCTCCTGGGAATTGCGGTTTCATTGTTAATATGCCTAGGACGAAACCTTTTTCTGAATCCGTGTGGTTGAAATTATGATTTTTAGTTAAGGTGATGATTGTGTCGTATTTCTTTAGAAATTTTAGGTCTAGCCTTAAAGCTTCAGTTTCAATACTTTTATACATTATTTTAACTAGAATTTTAAACGAAAATATATTTCGTTTTTACGATTCCAGACTCATATACACACACATTCATGTATGATTATTTCATATACATTCATACATGTTTCTCTCACGTTGTTTAGAATAAAAAAATCGTTCCATCACTTGATACGTGTATACCTTATTTCACATATTAACTTTACTGACTCATAAACGCACACATTCACACATGACTTTTCTCAACACATACATTCATAATTGATTCTCATTTTATTTAAAAAAAAAAGATCCGTTCAATCGCTTGACACGTGTCTACAATACTTGTTACGTAGTTTGAACGGAAATGTATTTCGTCAAAGTCATTCACACATACTAACGTTACCGATATATACACACAATTCGTCTATAGTTTAAATACACTTAACACACATTATTTCACTTACATATGCTTACATTCATAATAAACATCTAATGTTTTTATTAAGTGTTGGCACACACACTTAGACAATTCTTTTTACATTTAATGTTTATCCCTTGCTTTATAACACGTGACACGTATCTGACCAATGAAACTATACCTCAATTCAACATACTGTCTCTTAGATTTTTAAATCATTCGTCTTTAATGAATCTCTGAAGAAGCTTGTTAAAGTGAAACATGTTAGATTAAAAACACTTTTCTTCCTACCTGTTCTTTACTTATTCTATTAATATATATATACAGACAGAAAATCTAAGCAAGAGCCAACAACCGACCACGGTTTCGCCCTACGGCTTGTCAAGGCCAATTTTCCTGACGAGCCGTAGGGCGAAACCGTCGTAGGTTGTTGGCTCTTGCTTAGATCTTCTGTCTTTATTTGCTCTACTTTCGTATTGAGCGCTTTAGTGTTAGGGTTTTCGTCTTGAGGTTTTTTCTTTCTTACGAGTGCTTGACTTTTTGTTCATGTACTTTCTTTGTTTCTTTTTTTTACTTCCCCTTCTTTTCCCTCCGAGTTCGTCCTCGGTGGGTTGTACAAGAGGATTTAAATTATAGCTTAATTAATACTAGTTTCGACAGAGTTAGTTCTGTTACTATTGGTATTGTTATTACTATAGTTAATATTATATATATATATATATATATATATATATTTGTTTAAACATTATTTTTAATGAATACCCATATATTAATAGATGCTGTGTTTTTTGTTTTTTTTTATAAAAAAACATAATTTTTATTTATATCTACTAGCATGAATAACCGAGAAATATTTCATAAGTGAGTTCTATGGATGTTAAATAATCACAAATCTTTCAGAGCAGGTGTTCTCCATAGGGATCTGCTAGCTGTGCTTAGAAAATCTGGAGTCGGGTATTATATATATATATAGTCATCCGCAGACAGATCACAGATCAACAGTACGGTTAGACTGTGATTGTTACATAACCCAGGCTCGAAACCCGACCGAATTGGCGTCAGTTGGCGACTCTACCCCTGAGCCACGTGGACGTTCGGTGGAAGAAGGCAGTCTTTTTAGCGCATATCATATTACGCGCCCAAAAGCTAGTGTGTTCCAATTCATTTTACTGAATGGGCGATGCGTACACGCTAGAGTGGCTACTGTTTTTTCAAAGTCTACCTTTCTTCCAGAGTGCTCAATCAGGGTGTATATATATATATATATATATATATATATATGTGTGTGTGTGTGTGTGTGTGTGTGTGTGTGTGTGTGTGTGTGTGTGCTTTCCTTCAAATATTGCGTGTCTCTTTTAAAAAGTCAAGTTATTACAGGGATCTCTTTTATTCAGACACAAGCACCGATCACTGGTGCTGTCAGGAGAGGCTCACCTATTGCAGTCGCGAATTTACCTTTCGTATGAAAGCGAAAGCACTTGAAAAAGAAAATATTTGCTGAGGAAAAAGATGATTGGAATTCCCTGAGGGCAAGGAAAGATCAAAATTGCAAAGCATTCGAAAAGTGACAGTTGTGATTGTATATTCAGCAAGTTGACAAAAAGGACGATGTGATGACCGGAAATAAGCGCAATTTTCATGATTGCATTTCAAGGTAGAGAAGGAAAAAGAAACATGTAGATGAGCAGAGGTTGGGGTAAATGGCTGGTAGACGGAATGAAAAGCGCATGTCGGTGAGGGAGAGGTCTGGTTAGATGAAAAGACGCAAGTTGGTGAGCTGTGGTTGGGGTAGATGGTTAGTAGATGTCGGTCAGGAAGAGGTCAGGTTAGATGGTTGGTAGTTGGAATCAAAAGACGCATGTCGGTGTGGGGTGGTTGGGGTAGGTGGTTGGTAGATTGAGTGAAAAGTGGCATGTAGTTGAAAGGGTGGGGGTAAATGGTTAGTAGATGGATTGAACGGACGCATGTCGGTGTGGGTGAGGTCAGCTCAGATAGCTTAAAGATAGAATGAAAAGACGCATGTTGGTGAGCAGGGGTTGGGGTAGATGGTTAGTAGATGTCGGTCAGGAAGAGGTCAGGTTAGATGGTTGGTAGTTGGAATCAAAAGACGCATGTCGGTGTGGGGTGGTTGGGGTAGGTGGTTGGTAGATTGAGTGAAAAGTGGCATGTTGGTGAAAGGGTGGGGGTAAATGGTTAGTAGATGGATTGAACGGACGCATGTCGGTATGGGTGAGGTCAGGTCAGATAGCTTAAAGATGGAATGAAAAGACGCATGTTGGTGTGAGGAGGTTGGGGTAGATGGATGGTAGACGATGTGAAAAGACGGATGTAGGTGAATGGGAGTAAAGATGGGTAAATGGTTGATATACGGAATTAAAAGATGCAAATTGTTATGGGGAGGTTGGATAGATAGTTGGAAGATGGAAAGAAAAGGGGCATGTTGGTGAGAGGGTGAGGGTAGATGGTAAGGAGATGGAATGAAAAGAGGTATCTTGGTGAGAGGGTGAGGGTAGATGGTAAGGAGATGGAATGAAAAGAGGTATCTTGGTGAGAGGGTGAGGGTAGATGGTAAGGAGATGGAATGAAAAGAGGTATCTTGGTAGAGGGTGGAAGGATAGATGGCTAAGATGGAATGAGAAGAGGTATCTTGGTGAGAGGGTGAGGATAGATGGTAAGGAGATGGAATGAAAAGAGGCATGTTGGTGAGGGTGTGGGAGTATATGATAAGGAGATGGAACGAAAGAGGTATGTTGGTGAGGTGTGGAGGTAGATGGTAAGGAAATGGAATGAAAAGAGGTATGTTGGTGAAGCGGTGGGGTATACGATAAGGTGATGGAAAGAAAAGACGTATGTTGGTGAGGGGGTGTGGATAGATGGTAAGAAGATGGGATGAAAAGAGGTATGTTTGTGAGGGGGTGGGAGCATATGGTAAGGAAATGGAATGAAAATGCGTATGTTGGTGAGACGGTGGGGGTAGTTGGTAAGGAGATGAAAAGAGGTATGTTGGTGATGGGCTGTGAGTATATGGTAAGGAGATGGAATGAAAATAGGGATGTTGGTATGGGGATGGGGGTAGATGGTAATGAGATAGAATGAAAAGAGGCATGTTGGTGAGCAGGGGTTGGGGTAGATGGTAAGGAGATGAATTAAAAAGAGGTATGTTGATGAGGGGTGGATGTAGATGGTAAGGAGATGGAATGAAAAGAGGTATGTTGGTGAGGGGGTGTGAATATTTGGTAAGGAGATGGAATGAAAATAGGTATGTTGGTAAGGGGTGGAGGTAGATGGTAAGGAAATGGAATGAAAATAGGTATGTTGGTGAGTGGCTGGGGTAGATGGTAAGGAGATGTAATGAGAAGAGGCATGTTTGTGAAGGGATGTGGGTAGGTGGTAAGGAGCTGGAATGAAAAGAGTTATGTTGGTGAGGGGGTTGGGGTAGATGGTAAGGAGCTGGAATGAAAAGATGCATGTTGGTGTGGGGGTAGATGGTAAGGAGATGGAATGAAAAAACTCATATTTTTGAATAGAGGAGAAATGGATGTTTTGGAGATGGAATGAAATGATGCATGTTGATGAGCAAACATGGTGGTAGATGTTTGGTAGATGTCATGAAACGGTATGTGTAGGTAACCGGGTGTGGGAATAGATGGTTTGTAGAATTATTAAAACGGAGCGTTTTGATGAGCAGAAGTATGGATAGATTTTTTGTAGATTGAATGGAAAGACATATGTTGAAGAAGGATGGCGGTGGTAGATGTTTGCTACATGGAATGATAAGACACATGTTGGCTATCTTACTCTCCGAACTGCAACCTACTTTATTGTTATAAGTGGGGCGACGTTGAGCGAGAGGCTAACAAAACTCCTTGTGGCACCAAAGGCGAAATGAAGGCAAGGATTATGGCGGCATTCACCAACTTAAACAAGGAGACCGTCCAGAAAAGATGCGGGAGAATATCTGATTCTTGTATTATTTGGGTCTGAAGAGCAGCAAGTTTTGCTGCGAAATACATATTACTCATGAAATTATAAAATATCTAAAACTTTATGCCACTATACCCTCATGTGACCAAGAACCATACAACCACCATTTTTTCACCGTCTGCGGCCATCCGCTACATTAAAAATGGACTTGTCTCTTTGGTTTAATTTTCTCTGTTCAATTCCACTATGTTAATAATTTAAATGTTCTATGTTCACAATATATTAAATGTTCATTCTTTTATAATGGCTTATGTAAGCCGAAAGCTCAGACCCGATAAAATAATCAACAATTACTGCGATTTCTTGTCGTCTTTTAACGATAGCACTATCAAGCATATCAGATTATACGAAAGGATCCTACACAAAATAAATAGACAAAACTTGTCTATATTATTCAACGAAACCTGTATCAATATATATATATATATATATATATATATATATATAGTTGGATTTTTCTTTTTCATTATTAATGCTTCAATATATATATATATATATATATATATATATATATATATATATTGAAGCATTAATAATGAAAAAGAAAAATCCAACTCTTAATAATATCAACTCCGAATGTTCGGAATATAAAACATATACATGATTCTACACACATGATGTATATTTAAATACACGTAAAATACAATTAATTCCTGATGATGACTAAAAATATAACCGAAAATGCTCAGAAAAATAAAACATTTGAACAATTTTATATAGTTTATTTTCTGTAAAGAAAAAAAACTGTTACTTGAAAAATTACATAAAAACTTTACCAAAATATTTTGCCTGTAATTGGAATGAAACCCTCACCCCCCACATATATATATACGCATACATACATACACACACACACACACACACACGCACACACACACACACACACACACACACACATATATATATATATATATATATATATGAGATAGAGACAAAAAACGAAGAAAATTAATAAAATACGTATTTTCCTTCTCGAAATATATATATACTCTTTCTCTTACTTTATATATAAATAAAAAAATGGAGGCATATATATATATATATAAAATGATGTTGAACAAGTGATAGGCAATTAAAAATATGTGCGCATGTGAAGGCTTTGATTGATTTCCGGAAAAAAAAACACTTTGCTTAACTAAACAGAATCTGGCCCTCAATAAACAAAACCCAC
This sequence comes from Ascarosepion bandense, assembly GCA_037127315.1. Lineage (NCBI taxonomy): Eukaryota > Metazoa > Mollusca > Cephalopoda > Sepiida > Sepiidae > Ascarosepion > Ascarosepion bandense. The sequence continues at coordinate 1,782,067 of JBBBDQ010001617.1, read as the reverse complement.
TTCTCTTACAAAAAATGAGCCTTTTGGGATTTCATTTAGATTCCGACGTTCTGATATAAATAGGAATCAATTCAATTCCTTATTTCCGATCAGCCAAACATGTTTATATAAATGTCATGTCATTCATTGCTCGGCGTTCAGCTATGGTTAGTACTTCAATTCATTTATGTCTTTCGACTCATATCTATCTTGTTGTTGTGGATCTTATCAAATAATTTCTTACAGTTCTTGTTATAACGGGCTCTTGTAATCTGTTAGAGACTGACTGAGACAACAGCCTAGCGTTGGTTTGTGAATTTGGTGGTATAGCAATTGTAAGTTCGATCCTCAGACCAGGTACTGCTGACTTCGATTCAAGGCGAACAATATCTGCAGCACTAAATGAAAACTCGGCGAGATATTCTGGAAAGGGGACAATTTTTTTTTAATCATTTCACCCCAAGCAAGGCATCCCACTGCCACTATTGCGCATGGGGTTATATAGGAGAAGGTAAAGAGAAAGAGTGGTTATATATAAGAAATGTCAGAAGGAGGGTGATAGATGGGTGGGTAGATGGGAAGTGTGTTTAAAAGAATGAATGCGAGTTAGTGTGTTAGGAGGTGTCTATTGACCTTACATTTAAACTCCTGGAGATTGTAGTCGTCGCGGAAGCAATCATGTGGAAGGGAATTTCACTGTAAAAGGGTTGGATCTAGTTGCTAATCTAATATCACGTGCAAATTCGTACTTCGGGGGCACCAGTGATCTAAGTTCATCGGAGCAGAAGCCGTGAAAGTATTTATAGAAGAGACACGTCGTGCCGGTGAGAGAGAGACCGCAGCCGGTCTGCCAAGTCGGTATCGATCACATGACAGACTCTCCGTTGTATTTTGTCAAGAAGCCGAGGAAAATACTTTGTCTTAGATTAAATAAAATGTTCGGTTCTAAATCCCCTGAAACTCAACCAGAGCGATAAGCACCTGATGAATAGTGAATTTGTGATAACAACAAAAATGAAGACATTTGTCTGTGTGTAAATAATATAAATAACGATCGCTTCTCATACTGAAAATTAAGACAGAAAATCACTGGATGATTCCATATCTTTATACGTTATTAAATTGAACCTTATAATTAACTTTTCGCCTACAGTAATGTGCAATAAATTCGTTTAGGACCTTTATCTCTGCTTTGTACACTACACAAAGGCGCTCGACAAAGTACGTCACAAAGACTTGATAGTTGATTTTCTAAGCGCCGCTTAGATGTGGCACAAGGCCGAAAGTATGGGGGTACCCAGTAATGATCAAACTCATTACTAAGTTGTAATAAGTTCTAGCAAGACAAGCTTGTTAACCATTGCACCACGCCGAGGTATCCTCGCTACAAAGACTTGAGAGATGCTCGACAACCTCGATATTTTCGGAAAAGACGTTAGGATAATCAAGAATCTATATTAGCAGCAAACCGCTTGTGTACGGATAGAAAATAAACTCAGCGGGTACACAAAAATAGAAAGGGGCACAAGACAAAGATCTGTTTTCTCGCACGAACTATTCATCCTCTACAGCGAAGCAATTATGAGAGAAATAAAAACCTTGCCGGGATTTGTCATTAGCAGCCATTACGCGGGTGACATGTTGCTGATAGCAGACACGGAAAGGAAAATGCAGGACCTTCTACAGAAGGTAGCAAAAGAAAGCGAGAAGAAAGGACTGAGCATAAACGTCAAGAAAACTGAATGTATAGTCATCAGCAAAATGAAGAACCCTATATGCTAACTACAAGTCGGAGAAACTAAAATAAAACAATGGAAGAAATTTCAATACTTGGAAATGTTCTGACAGAGTATGGAAAGTGCGACATAGAGATCCAAAGACGCATTGGCATGGCTAAAGACGCATTTCAGAAGCTAACCATAGTACTGAGATACAGGAAAATCTCATTGGAAACTAAGAAAAGAGTGCTGGATTGCTGTGTGATGTTCGTCTTTCTGTATGGAAGTGAATGTTTGACGATCTCATCAAGGATGAGGAAGAGGCATACGGCAGCCAGCAGAAATGGGGTTTTACAGAAGGATGCTGATGATACCATGGACAGAGCATGTGTACCACGATGAGGTGTTGGAGAAGATGCAAGCGAAAAGAAAACTAGTACTCAGCATCAAAAAGAGACAGATGGAACACGTAGTGGAGAAGGATGGCTGGAGAATTCGATTTTTTTTTTAATCATATCACCCCGAGCAAGGCGGTAACGCCACTGATGTGCAGGGGGCTACGTAAGAGTGAAAAGATTGGAAAAGAGAAAGCTGGAAACCACATCCTAAACAGGAAACAAGGGATGAGCTTCTTCACCCGTTCAATAGACGTGGGTGGAGTGTGAACCGGGCGATAGTTTAGTCTATCTACTCCAGTAGGAAAAAAAAGAGGAAAAGAATGGAAATGAGTAAAAGATTGGAAAAGAGAAAGCCGGAAACCACATCCTAAACAGGAAACAAGGGATGAGCCTCTTCACGTGGGTGGAGTATGAACCGGGCGATATTCGCAGGATGGATGGAGGGAGGGCGAGACCGGATGAAACGGCCCGAGACCTACTTGATGGGTTTGATGGATGGCGGGGTGGGGTTTAGAAAAGAAACCAAGAGAAAATATATTGAGAGCAGCAAGAGACAGCGCCAATTGGAACTCCATGATCTCCTACGTCCTAAAGAAGAAAGTCATTCAGTCCGAAACAGATAGAACTCACCTTAGTATGAGTTGAATATATGGACTGAAACCAGACAAGATGGATAGAATGAGTAAAGAACAATAGACGTGGGTGGAGTGTGAACCGGGCGATAGTTTAGTCTATCTACTCCAGTAGGAAAAAAAAGAGGAAAAGAATGGAAATGAGTAAAAGATTGGAAAAGAGAAAGCCGGAAACCACATCCTAAACAGAAAACAAGGGATGAGCCTCTTCAACCGTTCAATAGACGTGGGTAGAGTGTGAAGAGTGTCTTTAATGTAACATGTTTTATTTTATTAAGTTTTTTCAGACATTTGTTTACAAGACACGAATATGTGTGTTTATAAGTCAATAACGTTAGTATGTTCAAAATTGTCTAGCGTTTTCTAAACTAGAATTGGAAATAAAATAAAATAAAAAATATGGCGTGTTATGACAAAAAAATCCTGAAATTTGACAAAAAAAAAAAAAAGAAAGATAACCCTAGCATAGAGTTTCTACCATCTTCTTCGAAGTTGTCCCTTACATTAACTGTCCAAGCAAATGTGTTCTTCTCACAAAAGGACAACTGAAAAGCGAATTCTTCACGCTTCCTTGAGTAAGCACCTCGTGGCCTTGTCAGAGACCAAACTCAATAAATAGTTATATTCGTCCTACCGTAGAGCTATAATTAATTTGTAAAATGGCATGAACTGATCCACTACGCATTATGAATGTACACAGAGCGTAGTTAAATGCATCAGGTTTTCACAGTTCCCAGCTTTGAATCCTAGTGAAGACTTTCAGTCTTAGGCCAACATCATGGCCTGGAATAAGTGTAATGTCTGAATAATAGACGAAATAATGATTTATGATAATTCTTCTTTCTTTCTTTGCATTCCAAGTCTGTCAGCGTACTGACGTTTAATTAGTGCTTGGTAACATGGCCTTCAAATAGCTTAACTTCGGTCAAACTTTTCAGATTTCATTCCACAAGATTTCACAATAAGGTGCAGGAATTGTGGCTCACTTCCCCCTGAAATAGCTCTTTTAAAAGAGTCAATTTTGACGATCACCTTGCTTGTACAAACTTTCTCAGTTATGTCTAGATAAATTTTCTGAAAGACTGTGATTAGCTCTTCACCATGACCGCTTTAATAAATTCTCTACATTTATTTTAAAGCTATTTTGATAAAATTTTGTGAATAATAGTTTTTTCTACTTAATGATATTACCTATTTTGCGAAATTAATTTTCTTTTGTAAAAACACTCTGCAATATAAAGGCTGCCGCCCTGAAGATTCACATTTGGGATGGTGTTCTTCAGCTTTTAAGTAGTCCACGTTCTTACACCATCAACATGAAGCTGTCACGCCCGCACTTTACAGTTGGGATGTTTGTCATACAGCCCAGTTTATTATAAAAAATAACAAATGGCATTCATAAAAATAACAAATGTCATTAATAAAAAAATAACGAATGTCATTAATAAAAATTGACGAATGTCATTAATGAAAAATAATAAATGTCTTTAATAAAAAATAACGAATGTCATTAATAGAAAAATGTCTTTAATAAAAAATAACGAATGTCATTAAAAAAAAAATTTCATTAATAAAAATAACAAATATCATTAAAAAATAGTAGGTTGCCATTGCTTTCTGCGGTAGACTGGTTGCCGACCAAGGCTATAGAACCCAATCTGTCCTGCTATTTAACCCATAACTGGAAGGAATAGGCGGATTAATACCTTTCCCAAGGGTATTTGCGCGTAAGTAAATGCAATGAATTCAGCTGGAATTCGAACTCGGATCCCCGATTTCTCGTTCCGAGCCGATATCCAATGCACCACAACGCACATCCAATTCAGGATTACGGGTCCAAATTAAAAGAATCCAAATGCGACTTTTTTATGGAGAGGATTAAATACTTGGAACACATTAGCAATAAAGAGGTCATAAGACCTACAGTACAGGCTACGGGCTACAGTAACCAAAGTAATGCCAGCCCCTGAAAATGTTTCTGCTTTACAAAGATTCTTAGGATTGGCAAATTATTACCAGATGTTTACACCGAATATGCAAAACATACGTGCGCCATTAGGGAACTCTTGAAAAGAGACAAGAACTGGGAGTGGACACCTGGATGCCAAGATGTATTCGCCAGAAAAAAAGGACGTTTTGACGTCGGATTATTTTCCTAACCACTATAATCCAGATCTAGACATTACAGTTCCCAGCGACGCTAGCTTGTATGGCATTGGAACATTATGCACAAGATGTCACAACCTATAGCTCATGATTCGGGAACGCATATACCTACAGAAAAGAATTACTTACGAATTGAGAAAAAGTCGTTAAGGATTATTTTCGCAGTAACGAAGTTTCACTGGAACATTCACGGTAGACACTTTACATTGCGGAGGGACCATAAAACGTTACTATCTTCGGTTCTAAAAAAGGCCTGCCTGTGCACACAGTAAATAGACTGCAAAGATGGGGAACAATGCTTTTAAATTATAACTTTAAAATGGAGTTCCTATTGTCTAAAAAAGACTGTCATGCCGACGTACTGTCCAGATTAATCCCCAGACATAGACAACCTCTTGAAAATACTGTGATTGCTTCTCTTCGGACAGAAACTATATTATGCAACACAGTAACGGAACTCCCTGTAACTCTTGACCAAATCAAACGATAATCTTTTTAAACGATGAGTTTATCACGGAAACCAAAACCAAATTTTGCGAAAAGGACAAACAGACTTCAGATATTTTTCTTTATGTGACAAAGTACTGTTATATAGTGAGCGAGTCGGCATTCCCCTAACATTAAAAAACGAATTCTGAAAGATTTCCATATTGGCCACCCAGGCATTACAAGGATGAAAAGCCTTTTGCTAGATGAATCTCACAAACCAATAGCTCATGCGTCGAGAACACTTCTTTCAGAAAAGAATTACTCGCAAATTGAAAATGAGTCGTAGGGGATTATTTTCGTAATAACAAAATGTCACCGGTACATTCACGGTAGACACTTTACATTGCAAACCGACCATAAAACGTTACTATCTTCGATTCTACAAAAGATCTGCCTGCACATACAGCAAATAAACTACAGAGATGGGGAACAATTCTTTTAAATTATAATTTTAAAAGGGAGTTCATATCGTCTAAAAACCTCTGTCATGCCGGCGGAGTGTCCAGATTAATCCCGAAACAGAGAGAACCTCTTGAAGGTACTGTGATTGTTTCTCTCCGAACAGAAGAAGAATTTAAAGCCACATTATGCAACATAATAAGGGGAATCCCAGTAACTTCAGGCCAAATCAAACGAGAAGCTCTAAACGATGAGTTTATCAGGCAACCCAAAACCAAAATTTGTGAAAAGGACCAACAGTTTTCAGATGTTTTCACTCTATGTGACGAAGTACTGCTATATAGTGAGCGAGTCGTCATTCCCACAAAACTACAATACTGGTTTTACAATACTGGTATTACAAGGATTTAAAGCCTTTTGTGCAGTTATGTATACTGGCCGAACATGAATATGGATATCGAAAATTTTGTCTTGGCAGCTAAGGCACCTCCAATCAAATATAGACCTTGAACCAAAATGAACCGACCATGGTCTCGGATTCATATAGATTTTGCAGGCACACTAAACGGATTGTACTATCCTATAGCAGTAGATAATTTTTCAAAGTGGTCCGAAGTTCTTAAATGTAGAAATCACACTACAGAAGAACACAATCAGTTTATTTCACGAACTGTTCGCCAGATTTGCGGTAGTCGATTGTTTAGTGTCAGACAACGGAACACATTTTTTGTCCGGCGATTTTAAGGCTATTTTTGGAAACCTTCCAGATCAATCATATTACGATCGCTCCATATCACCCAAGATTCAACGTAGAGGCGGAACGTTTCGTTGACATGCTGAAAAGAGCTCTAAAGAAAACTGGGTCCATATCAACAGAAAAAGCCCTAAAACAGCTTCTTTCGGTGTATGGAATCATTGCCCAACGACAACAAACTATTATCATTACCCCCAGCCGAGATAATGTTTGCTCGTAAAATCAGGTCTGTGTTCGACAAGATACTTCCCAAACAAACAAAACCTGGACGAATAAATACGGTACCTACAAAACGCTACCAATCAGGAGAGAAAGTTTTTTCCGGGTGTTTCGGGATAATAAATCTTTCTGGAAAATGATTACAATTAAGAAAAGAAAAGGAAATATGGTCTACATAATTAAAGGTCTACTGTTTACTCCCAAAAGACATTTAAATCAAATCAGGAAACGCCTTTCGGACGATGCTGACAGCGGTTCCCGTGAAGAGAAAGAATTAATGGATGTCGTTGACGATACATTTGATATTCCAGTACCACAAGCGGTCCCAGAACAGCGCCGTTTAAAAAGAAAAAAGAAAAGGACGGAATTTCGCGTCATTAATCCAAAAAGAAAAAAATATTAAGACTTTTGCAGAGTTGATATTTACGAGGTGAGTGTCATGGTGATTTACCCATGCACACTGAACTTTTTCAAATTAAAAATAAGCAACAGTTTCTGCTTAAGGTAGTGGTCTATTCCAGCTCTGACAGCCAGATCAATATGTATATATATATTACAGAATTTAACGGAAATCTACGAAATTTGTGTAAGCCAACATATTTGAATTTTTATTTGTTTTACATTATTATTTTTATTTGTTTTACATTATTATTTTTATCCTTTGTAAAATATCTATCTTCCGGCAGGAATTGAACCTGCAAACTCCTACACCAGATTAAGGTTAGTGAAATTATAATGCACTGTTTAACTATATATATATATATATATATATATATATATATATATATATATATATATATATATATATTAATGCAAGTTTCATTAAATAATATAGACAAGTTTTGTCTATTAATTTTGTGCAGGATCCGTTCGTACCGTCTGATATACTTGATGGTGATATCGTTGAAAGACAACAAAAATCACAGTAATTGTTGATTTTTGTATCGGGTCTAAGCTTTCGGCTCACATAAGCCATTATCAAAGAATAAATATTAACACACAGTAAACATAGAACATTTAAGTTATTAACAATAAAGAGAATTAAATTGAAGATACAAGTCCGTGGCGGATGGCCGAAGACAGCGACAAAATAGTGGCGTTGTGGTCCCTGATCCGATTACAGGCATTTGAGTACGTTATTGGAAATATCAAAATTGATCGTATTCAAACCAGGTTTAAGTTGTTTAATGTAGATTGCTTCCAGGATTGTGAGTTTCTGTTTATTATTTTCTTGTCTAAGTATGTATGTGTTATCAACGAGCGTTTTTCTCAGAAGTGTGCGTTGATAACCGTGTTGTTTTAAATGTCGGAATATATTTGAATTGTTATTTAAGTGCAACGTCAGACGCCGTGAGAGCGTATTTGTAGTATGGCCAATGTAGATATTTAAGTGCAACGTCAGACTTGTAATGTCCACCCAAGAACCGGCAGACTCACACGGTTATGCGCTCCCAAAACACTACAATCTTTTCAACTCTATCAGCCACAGCGGTTTAAATTTCTTTTCCCACTTTCTCTGGGAAGAAACAACTCATTACTGCCGACTGAACACCGGCAATTTAGCGCCAGGATAACTCAGGACTGAGAAAACTGAACATCGAGACAACCAAGCACGAGAAAATCTCAAATTCTTTTTTCATAACCGAATAAAAGAAATTTATTAAGGATTAAAATCTTAATTAGTGGTTTTTAAATAAAGCATTTAGCATTTGAAAAGGCATTATGTAAAACATTAACCAATTTTTTGTTTTAAATTATTTTTAACTGGCGGTATAGCCCGGCGTTGCTCGGGTGTAATGAAAGCTTTAAAACTAATCCATGGTCCTGGAGCTCATACTCTTTGGACGTTGGCACGAAAGACTAAAAAGCAATAATTATTTCCAGTTAAAGCGAAACCGTAGACTGAAAGAAAAATGAATGGATGTAAGTCAAATTTTGATTTCCTGGTGTCCTTATCAATTAAGTTTTTTTCGTCGTAAACTGAATTTTGAAGGCTAAGTAAGTCCTCTGAATAAATGGTATCATATCTGAGAGTAAGAACTACAATTATACCTACTTAAAGCCAAACCCGAAGCAAAAACTTAAATAAAAGGGCCAAAAAAAAATACAGACATACAGGCAGATAAATAGACTCACACAAACATCTTGCCTTTTATATATATATATATTATCGATTTTCTGCACTATTGTAAGAACTGCAACCATGAAATTTCTGAATAACGTTTCTTATATAATTGTCTATGAGTGTATCAAATTTGATTAAAATCGGACCACTCCTTCTATAACCCGATTTTTTCGATTATCGATTTTCGATATTTATCGAGGGTACCTCGACACAAAACCTAGCTAAGAACACTCGCAGACGCTTATAGTACAACTGTGTAAATTTTCAAGAAAGTCGGTTCAGCTGTTTCGGAGTCTATAGATAACGGACACGCACACATAGACGCACACACAGACAAATTTTCATTTATAAATAAGTTTAGATAAAATAAATCATAAAGAAATTCATTTTTTAATAAAGTCATTTGGCATATGAAAAATAATCCACTAAAAACGACTTATTTTTTAATTTTTTAATATATAAATAAATGCAAAACAAAATGAAGCAGTTTTTTGTTTTTTATTATTTTTAATAAAGTAAATCGTAATGCAATTTGATTTTTAATTAATTTATTCTAAAATATTTTTATACAAAATATAACATTAAATGTTATATTTTAATAAACTGAGTCGTAATGTCATCTATTTGTTAATAAACTAAACCGAAGTTCTAAAATGTTTTTTTTAAATATAAAACATTGAATGTCATGAATTATTGAAATTTAAGGAATTTTTGTAGAATCAAATTTATATTTCTTCTAAATTGACATATAAATCAACTATTTAACTAAACTATTTTGTTTTACTTTTTTAAACAATTTTGTAGTTTATTAAATTTTTTAGAAAAATATTGTGGTATTTCATTTACTTTATCAAAAAATTAAAAAATATAAACCTGCTTCATTTTTCCCCGCCAAATATGTTAAAAGAGAAAAAAACAAAGATATGAAGATACTATAGCATCTGTCTATATATACATTATTCGGACTATTGTCATCATCTTTGTTGTCATTTCTACGATATTTCGGCCGTTGTAAGCTCAGACCTCAGACCTTCTTCAAGTGCTAGGAATTTCAAACTGAACCCATTATTACAATCACTGGGGTATATGATCTTCTTTCTCGCTTTCGGTAGTCATGAGTTATCTCCCTCTAACCCTGTAAGTTACTTGTTCACCACTGCTGTAGCCTGGTACTGAACTCACAACACATTGGGTCAGGTCCTTAAGGACACATCGCCCAGTGAATATAGACATTGGTTAGTTCCTGTAACTTGACACTGACTGACACATCTCAACTGACTGACACATCTCAACTGACTGACACATCTTAACTGACTGACACATCTCAACTGACTGACACATCTTAACTGACTGACACATCTCAACTGACTGACACATCATCTTAACTGACTGACACATCTCAACTGACTGACACATCTCAACTGACTGACACATCTCAACTGACTGACACATCTTAACTGACTGACACATCTCACAAACAAGTACACAAACTGTAAATCAATATATCTTTTTTTAGTGTGTTTAACAGATGAAGCTAATAAAAAATTTAAATTATTAACGAAGAAATAAAATGGATCATATAGAGATCGAGATTAATTTGAAAAGATTTCAAGTTTTTTTTTTAAGGAATCTTGTGTGAATATACCAGAAGTAAATTGTTGTTTTCTTTTCGTTTTACCAATCAGTCAGTTAATGCAATACGCGATACACACTTGGGTGATCATATTCCGAAAGAGACATGAATGGCTAGACAGAATATTTTCCCTCGGTAGGTTGTTATTACTTTCTGTGGTAGATTTGTTGCCAACTAAGGCTACAGAACCCAATCCGTTTTGCTTTTTAACACATAGCTGGAAGAAGAGATGAATTAATACCTTTCCCAATGGTATTTGTGGATAATTGAATGCAACGAATTCAACTTGAATTTGAACTCGGCTCTCCGATTTCTCGTTCCGAGGTGACATTTCCTGCGCCACAAATTTCGCTGTATTCATGAAGCAAAAGATTTGTTCAAAACAGATTTGCGACAAACTCATCAAGATTCAATCAAAGTCTACGTTAACCCGGAATAGAGTGAAGCTCAACATTGACAGATACAGATATTCAGAGAGACGATCATTTATTGTTTATATTCAATGTTGAGTAATCATGCTTTGAAAAAACAAGATGCATCTCAATAAAAAAAAGAAATAGCGAGAAAAACCTTACACAAGGAAAAATAAAATCAATTCAAGAAACAATGACCAAAGAGCAAACACTGACCTAAGCAGTGAATAACAGTGGTACTCAACGCCTCGGCTATCTAGACAGAGCACATAACGCTTCCCAGGATCAATCTTCAAAGAGACGGAGCTCGAGTTGCTACTCAGGTTTCATGCCCATGCGATCTTCAGGCGACCAGAACGCTAATGAATGAAGCAGAGAGCTAGCATTTATAAGCAAGTTGAACTTTTTTTACTATTATATAAATGTGTGTGTGTGTGTGTGTGTGTAACAGTAATAAATACATTGGAAACTCTGTCCATGAATTTTTATTCGTTCGGGAAGGCAGTTCGTGACCTAAGATGTTCGTAAAGCGATGAGTCAGGGTTAAAAAGGCTGCTATATGTTAATTGATTTCTATTTTTCCAACAGAAAGCAATTAACCTCGAGGAAGAAGCATTGGCGCACACGCTTCAATTTCGGAGGATTAGTTCAACTGAAGGGACCATAAATCAGCACTGGGAAAGAAAGAGCCAATAACGTCAAGGCAGAATCAACCCACAGGATTCTTTTTTGTGTCTTCCTAAGAATAATTTTAACCGAATGAACATTCAAGCTTAACTTTCCAGCAAAGTATTACAATAGGTTCGAGACAAAAATCTGTGGATAAAAATAAAACCCCTTTCGTACTGAGATGTCGATATGAAGTGTTCATTTGAAGAAATTGAGGTGGGTGCGCCTTTTATTTTCTGTGTTGTGCAATTTTTAACTTCATTTAAGTTTTTCGCTTTCTTTCCATTTTTAAAGAATGTAATTTCTTTTTGTTGTCATTGAATCCGTGTCCTTTTCCTGAAAGTGTAACACGTTTTAACCCTATATCTAATTGCAATGCTTTTTTGTGACGCCAGAAACTTGTTATCCTGCCGTCATAGGAGCCAAAAAGAAAACTTTTGTTTGTATTGTTCACCTTTTTGGCTTTTATTTATCTCTTTTTTTTCTTTTGAATTTCACACTGTGGTTGTTATGCTTTATAATTCGACACTTATTTTTATCTTTGGCTGTTTCTACTGACTTTGTGTTTGGCACAAGAACTTGGATTTAGTAGGAAGAAAATCTTTTACAATTTTATACACAAAAACCAATAACCTTTTAATCTAACAAAAAATATGGGTATACCCCTCCCTAATATAATAAAGACCGTTATATATATATATATATATATATATATATATATATATATATAACGGTCTTTATTATATTAGGGAGGGTTATTCTAAACATATACTGTTAAATATAAGAGACAATGAATGTCGATTATGTTTAATCATGAGCCGTTCTAAACATCGTATTTTGGCTTTAATTTCAGGTGAAAATAAAGACAAAAATTCTAGAACATCTGTATATTTTTTTATTTAGTTGGTTCTAAGCTTTCGGCTCACATGAGCCATCTTCAGAGAGGCTACAGAGACGTTAACATAAAAACATCCACTATCAAAGACGATTTTATCTTGTGTTGACATAAAATTTTGCTAAGCAACGATAACAGTTACCAAATAGAAAACGCAGTTCGTAAATTTGTAATGCGGTTCTATGACATCACAGCACGTGAGTGCCCGAAATGTTAACAGAACCATATATTTAAATGCAATGTAATGTGTTATGATCAGATTTAAACGTGATTTTATTAAGTGTCTGTTGTTTTAATTTAATGTAGATGGCCTCCAATATCTAAAGGTTTTTTACTGTGTGTATGAGGGAGTATTGTTGTATTGTTGACTAAAATATGTCTAATATTACCTACATGGCTATGTTTTTCTAAGAAATGTTGTTTAATTAAATTCTGATCAGAAAGGTGACAGGTAAGTCTTCGTGAGAGCGTGATTGTAGTAAATGGGTTTATTACTAGTACTAGAGATACAATCTCTGAACGGACATGTAAATTGATACACTACATTGGTTTTCTGTAGAGGATTTAGTTGAGTGCTTGTAGGGTTATTAGAGACTATGAAGTCAATTGTTTAATTTTTTTATAATATATGATGAGGTTAATTTGATTATTACTATTTATTGGTTTAACATTTCTACGTATTACGTTTTTGAAAGTTTTTTCATCTTGTTTGTAATTATTATGTATTTGGTTGCAATAGTATAAGTTAATAGTGTTTATTTTGATGTACACTATTATTATTAATATTATCAATATTGTTAGAGCTGTTGTTATGTTTATTTAGATACATTCTAATTTGTTGATCAATAATGGAGTTAGGAAATCCATTATTGACAAGTGTTTGCTTAATGTTGTGTAATTCTTTATAAAATATGGATTTGGAAAAAGATATCATTGGTGTGCGTTGAATTAAGTTTTTTATAACGGCTAAGTTATATCGATGAGGGCATTCATTCTATGTGTGCTATGTGTATTCTATGTGTGCTAGAATCAATGAATACATCAAGGAATGGAATTTTGTTATGAATAGTAAGTTCTAATGTAAATTTGAGGATAGAGTGACATTCAAATTTGTTTTTAAGTTGTGTAATTTGATCAATATTCTTAGCTAAAATGAAAATATCATCTATGTATCTTACATATATAGAAGGTAAATTGTTTCAATTAATTATTTTATTTTCTACATTTTCATTTTCTAAATTAGAAAATAGGGGACCTAAAGGAGATCCCATCGCAATACCATCTATTTTAGTATAAAGATTACATAAGGTGTAATGAAAGGGTACTTGTGTGGTGCATGCTAATAATAGTTTTTTTTTAATATAGTGAGTTTGATATTGATTGGTGGGAGAGTAACAGGATTGTATACATCATGGATAATGATGTCAATCTTTTCATGGACGGGAACATTAGTCAATTATGTCATGCGTTGCTTTCTTCTGTCTCTCTTTATCTCTGCCAGTACAGGCTCTTGATTACTCTAATGTGTCTAAAAAATATGTCAAGGTTGCTGAGCATCTCTATCAAGTCTTTGTGGTGCACTTTGTCGAACGCGGTTTCGTAGTCTTTGAAATACATGTATAGTGGGTTATCCGTTCTAGTGAAACGTAGTTGTATGTTGAAGCAGATTAACTGAATTTGGCCTCGTTAGTAGTTATCCCACTATAAGTGGGGTATAAGCAAGAAAATCAAATTGAGTATAGAAACAACATTTATATATACACATATATCAATTAAGTTTTTTTTTTTACAAATAAAGTAATGTCTTTAGGATGGGTTCAAAGGATGTTAAAATGTTCATAGCAATAAATGCTGAAAAGAGAGTTTGTGCGTCTGTATGTGTGAGCGTTTATCAGTTAGGAATGTCTTTAATGTTTCCGCTCCGTAGATCGGGTAAGTAGCTCAGGGGACAGCGAAGAAGAAGGTGAGAGAGAAAGGCGAGGTGGGCATAGTGGATCGCTTGACGAGGTCAAGGGACGTGCTAATTATACTCGTTCTTTCTCAACTGGCGATGCTTCCTGTGTCGGCTTTTTATTTCGTCTTTGTGGGTTCCAGCTAGTCATTTGGGAATTCACACACGTATTTAATTCTGGGCTTCTCATTGGTCGATAAATAAAATTCGCGTAGGCTCGCGAAAAGGAATTTGATATTTATTAATTTTTGGTTTTCTGATGGAGCATATGCGTGGAGCCGAGTTTACAAAGACCAGTTTTGGTCATTTGCTTTCTGGATCTCTGAGGGCAAGCATTCAGCCCCTCGCTTTGCTCGGTATCACCGCACATGTACACATATTTCTGCATTTGGATTGCTCTTTCCGATAAAATTCCGAGCATAAATATCGCGCTGCTTGTTCTAGTTTCTTTGACGAAACCTCGCTGGTCTTTTCCTATCTCTGCCTAAATCTGTTGCGCACTCTATTCACCAGAATTCATATGTTGAGTTTTCTTCTGTAACCCATTAAGATGATTGTTTGATGGAGTTTACAGTTCTTTGCGGCCGATTTCTTTAGAAGTCAATCAAGACTCAGCTATATCTCAGCGAGAAAAACACATTAGAATGTAGAATAAAGGTCGCTGCAAAGTGTTCTCACTAATCCCGATTCACTAATCCCGATCCAAAAAATCAATCTTCTGGTATATCGCTACTGTTGTAAATTACATTCATTATTTCTGTAATTCATTATGTCTGAAATTCTGTCTACGCCGAATTTTGTCTACGCCGAAATCGTCTAAGGCTGTCAGTATATCTGATATCGCAATGCCGTCTGGTCCAACTGCTTGGTTTCTATTCAGGATGGCCAGAGCATCTTCCACCACGGATTTTAACATTTCCAGTCCATCGGTATTTCTGTTTCTTATCGGTTGCTTTCTCTTGTCGTGGAAGAGATCTCCGATATATTCTTCCCATCGCTGATGTATTTTCTCTTTTTCCAATATAAGCGTTCGTTCATTAGATAATATTCATCCTGACGATGAACATGTCTTTTGGTCTGTTACATTTAATGCGTAACAAAAGAAAGGGTGTTAAGAGTTACAAAGAACTGGGAAATATGGAAGGTACACGGCACATAGAAGAAGAAGAAGAAGAAGAAGAAGAAGAAGAAGAAGAAGAAGAAGAAGAAGAAGGAAGGAAGGAGGAGGAAGGAAGAAGAAGAAGAAGGAGGAGGAAGGAGGAGGAAGAAGAAGAAGAAGAAGAAGAAGACGAAGAAGGAGGATGAGAAGAAGAAGAAGAAGAAGAAGGAGGAGGAGGAGGAGGAAGAAGAAGACGAAGAAGAAGGAGGATGAGGAGGAGGAGGAGAAGAAGAAGACGAAGAAGGAGGAGGAGGAGGAGAAGAAGAAGACGAAGAAGAAGAAGACGAAGAAGAAGAAGAAGAAGAAGGAGGATGAGAAGGAGGAGAAGAAGAAGAAGAAGGAAGAAGAAGAAGAAGAAGAACGAAGACAAAGCAGAGGAAGATGAAGAAGAAGAAGAAGGAGGAGGATGAGAAGGAGGATGAGAAGAAGAAGAAGAAGGATGAGGAGAAGAAGAAGAAGGAGGATGAGAAGGAGGAGAAGAAGAAGAAGAAGAAGACGAAGACGAAGACGAAGCAGAGGAAGAAGAAGAAGAAGAAGAAGAAGAAGAAGAAGAAGAAGAAGAAGAAGAAGAAAATTCAAGTTAGATGATTCTCTAACCCACCTCGATAAATCCCTGGCAAGTAATTTATGCAATATCTCCTTTCAAACTTTCAACCTAATCCATGGTCCTGGAGATCAAACTCTTTGGACGTTGGCACGAAAAACTAAAAAGCAATAGTTGTTTCCAGTTAAAGCTCCAATCTTTTCGCTTTGTTTGTCTGTTTATTTATTTATTTTCTCAATTGGAGTAGATAGACTTAACTATCTCATGATTCACACTTAACCCACGTCTATTGAACAGGTGTAGGGGCTCATCCCTTGTTCCCTGTTTAGGACGTGGTTTCCGGCTTTCTCTTTTCCAATCTATTCACTCTTACGTAGCCCCCTGCACACCAGTGGCCTTACCGCCTTGCTTGGGGTGATGTGATTAAAAAAAGAAAAACAAAAGCGAAACCGTAGACTGAAAGAAAAATGAATGGATATAAGTCAAATTTGGATTTCCCGGTATTGATATCAAATAAGTTTTTTTCGTCTTAAACTAAACTTTGAAGGCTAAATAAGTCTTCTGAGTAAATGGTATCATGGTTGAGACTAAGAACTACAATTATACCTACTTAGAGCCAAACCCGAAGCAAAAACTAAAATAAAAGGGCTGAAAAAAAATACTGACATACAGGCAGATAAACAGACACACACACAAACATCTTGCCTTATATATATATATATTATCGATTTTCTGCACTATTGTAAGAACTGCAACAGTGAAACTTCTGAATATCGTTTCTAATGTCTTTGTCTATGAGTGTATCAAATTTGATTAAAATCGGACCACTCCTATAACACGATTTTTTCGATTATCGATTTTCGATATTTATTTTTGGTACCTCGACACAAAACCTAGCTGAGAACACTCGCAGATGCTTACAGTACAACTGTGTAAATTTTCAAGAAAATCGGTTCAGCCGTTTCGGAGTCTATAGGTAACGGACACACACACACAGACACACACAGACACAGACACACACACATACACAGACAAAGTTCCATTTATATGTTTTGATTTTCAATCTCTATTTCTGTGCCTTTGTTATTGAGCCATTCTTTTTTAGTTTGTCTGTATTTGCTGCTTATATTCTCGTGTGTTTTCTATTTTCTGTTCCATGTCTTGGCATTGTTTTATGTCTATTTTGCATCATGTCGATAATCTCATTTCTGATCCACTCATTTTTTCTTCTACGTCTGTTTTCCTTTGAGACGATGTTGTTTGCTGAGGTGACTAGCGCCCCTTTAAAAAGTGTGTCCCTTTTTGAATTTCCGTTTCCATTTTGTTTCTCGTACTTTTTTCACATTGTCTGTGTATGTTTCCTGCAGATTGAGGTCCTTAAAGAGTCTGGCTGCTGCATTTTGTGATATTTTCTTCTTTCTAGGTTGATTTCATGTTAGGCTGTTTTGGGTGTTTTTCTCTGTTTTGCTTATTTTTTCCTTAAGCAACTTGTTACCTTTCTCAGGAACTTGATATGCATATGTTTCTAGGTTTAAAATTCGTCTACATTTAATTCTGATCGTTAGGTCATTGTTTTAAGTGAAGTTCTAACGATTATCATGGAAGAGGAGAAAAGTGATTGTATTATTTTCTTTGACCGATTCACCCCAAGCAAGGCGGTACCGCCAGTGATGCGCAGGGGGATACATAAGAGAGTAAAAGTTTAGGCTGGAGGAAAATGAAAAGAAAGACGAACCAGTTGCAGGGGTGTCAGAGAAAGGGCAAGAGAAGGATGAAAATACATGTGTGATGACAGTTGCGAAGGTAGAATGAGAAAGGAAACGAAGATACACGGTGTGATGTAGAAAGGGTGGGAGAAGGATTGGAGTTAAGTGGATAAGAGATGGGAATTGACATTGCATTTAAATTCCTGGAGGTTGTAGCCATCAGAAAAGCAAGTATACAGAAGGGAGTTCCACAGACGGAAGGTGCGAGAAAAGAAACGGATGGAGTAGAATTGTCTGCTGCATTTGGTAGATTTAACTGTAAAAGGGTGGGACCTAGTTGCCAGTCTGGTTGTTCGAGTAAATTCTTGTGGAGGGGGCACGAGTGATCTAAGTTCGTCGGAGGAGAAGCCATGAAAATATTTGTAGAAGAGGGGGAAGCCTCATCCAGCCAGTGAGAATGTGGCTGGAGTCGAGCTGCCAGGTCACATTACAGATTCTTCTTTGGAGCCTGTCGAGAATCCTTAAATGAACAGCAGGAGCGCCTGACCAGATATGAAAATAGTATTCTATGCACGGTTGGATGGTTGATTTGTATATGTGCAAGATGGATTCAGGCGAGAAAACCTTCTTGGCTTGACAGTGACACAACTTTCATAGCAGTTGATTTAGCTATTGATTCAATGTAATGGATCCATTTGAGGTCGGAAGAGAGGGCGAGGCCGAGGAGGAGCAGAATATTGCTTTGAAACTATCTCGATGATTTGTGATAATAGGAATTGAGGTATTAAATCACCAAGCGTGATTGATGAAAGACTTTCCATTAGAAATACGTACGGTGCGTGTCAGTCGTGCAAACTGATGGTGAATTAGCGTGAGTTATGGAAATATTAAAGATTAATGATAAAATAATTAAATGCGAATGTACTTGGAATTATTTGGACTTGAATATGCGAATTATCAGGGTTGTAATTAATACGAACAAATGAAATAAAGGGCATTCACCCTCACCCGCATTTGCCGCTCAAAACAATGGCTTTGATTCGTCCAAAAACTAAAATTTAGCATCTGTTGCTTTAGAATCCCATTTTTGCATTGATTCTATTATTCGATCGAGATATCGCGAACATTCATGAATCTATTACGTTAACCATCAAGGTTCTGTGTCAAGGTCGAAAGGTCATTAGGTAGCTATTCCATGTCAAAACATAGCTGGTCAATATAGGTTGTTTCTGGATGACCAATCTGTCTTATTTCCAGACCAGCAGATCCGTCTCGCGTTATTGTTTTTCTCGCCAGTGGTGGCCTAAAAATCGCATTCTATGTTCACGTAAGATTGTAGAATTTTCAGTGTAGGTCCCATCAAGCTAGGACTCTAGGGTTTTATTTAATGTCTAGGCAATGGCACTATTAACACAGCTTCTACAATAGCGTGAAATAATCTCTGTTTGTGGTTAACTGGTAGATCAGATTTCCCGATTACATTAATTTTATTCAAGGCTGTCCAGGCTTTGGCTAAGCGAATTTTTACTTCCTTTTCAGTAGAATGTATCTTACTAGATAGTTCAACAAATTTTAATGATTCCCATGAGACAGTTTGTATTGAGTCCTCCTGCTTGAAGTCTGTTGGTGCACCCGGCGATGTAAGTGAGGTAGATCATCAACTCATCCCGAAGTTGCTATCTACATACGCAATCCAACTTGTTTGAGTTTGAGTTTTGTTTAATCGTATATCAACCTCTGTGGGTTATTTAATGCCAAAAAGGTAAGGTTTAAGGTATTTTTTTAATGTTCAGTTATAGTGAGAAGGTTGATTTAGTCATTGCATATGGAATTAGAATGATATACCCCAGTGACCGGATAAAAGAGTTTGGTTCAAAATTCCAAGAAACTGAAGATGGTCGGAGCGTACAACGACCGAAGTGTCGTAATCATGGCAATAAAAGTGTAAAGCTGTGATTTAGGTTGATGTTGTCTCCAAAAGATGTTAAGTGTGTGGTGATACCGAGCAAAAGCGAGGGACCGGAAGTTTGCTCTATAACGACCAGAAAGCAAATGAACAAAAGTCGGTAGATTCGCGCAGATGTTCCGGTTGAAAAATAAAAATTAATCAAATATCAAATTTCCATTTCGCGAGCCTACGCGAATTTTGTTTACCAGCCAATGGGAAGCCCAGAATCAAATACAAGCATGAAATTCCAAAACGAGTTGCTTTTGATCCAAAAGCAGATATAAAAAGCGGATACAGACAAGACCCCAGCAGACAGGCAGAGACCAAGGAGAAGAGTGTAACCAATCCCCTTGTCCTAAGTCAAGCGGCTACTACATTCACCTGCCTTCACCTCTCATTACTTCTCCCCTGTCTCAAAAGTACTTACTGACCTAAGGAGCGAATACTTCAAAGACATTCCTCACATACCTCCGCTCTCGACATTCCTAAGCCTTTAATCTCTTTCAGCATTTTATTTTCCATGAACATTTTAACCACCGTTGGACTTATATTCAAGTATTATTTTAATTGTAAAAACATTAATTGATATGTGTATTTTCTGATTTATAGTGGGCTATCTACCACAAGGCCAAATTCCGTTAACCTGCAACGGTATACAATTATCCTTCACTACAACGGAATCCCACTACAACTAGAAAAGGAATACATAAGCAACCCGCTATAAGTGTAGCTCTCAATATCTGAGTGTGGGTTCAATCAAACTTACACTCTAGTGTTTTAGTTAATGTCCAAGCAGTAACACCATGCATTAACACCGCTTCTGTAGTGGCACGAAAAAATCTATGGGTATATAGTACCCAGCGCAAAATGATGCCATTTTAATTACAATTTTCAGTATTTGATTTTCTTACCTAAATAATATGTTCTTTAGTTCCTATTAATGTTAACTCAAAGTACAAAGTTTGAAGTGCCTGCATGTAAAATATTTTACATGCAGAGAGAGAGAGAGAGAGAGAGAGAGAGAGAGAGAGAGAGAGAGAGAGAGAGAGAGCTCGTGAATGAGTCCGCCGTCGACAGTGAAGAAGAGAGAATCTCTACTCTCCTGAGAAGGTTCTACCCTTTGACTAGCCATTTCATTAATATGTCTATCACGTCATCCATCAAAGTTTTGCATCAAGGTCAGAAGGTCATTAGGCAGGTTTTTAGTGTCATAATATATATAAGTTGTTTCTAGACGACTAATTCGTTTTGTTCCATAGTAGTAGATCCGTTGCGAGATTGCTTTTCTCGCCAATGTCGTGGAAAGCGCATTTTGGGTTCGCGTAAAATTTTAGAAATTCCAGGCATGGGTCCATAAAGCTGTGATTTAGTTGCATGTTTTCTCCAGAAGATGTTAAATATAGCTCTCAACATCTGAGTGTAGGTTCAATCAAACTTACACTCTATTGTTTTAGTTAATGTCCAAGCAGTAACACCCTACATTAACACCGCTTCTGTAGTGGCCCGAAAAAATCCCCGTTTGTCCTTTTGTGGCAAATCACATTTACATCCATTTTATTCAAGGCTTCTGCAAGCTTTGGCTATGCGAATTTTTC
This sequence comes from Ascarosepion bandense, assembly GCA_037127315.1. Taxonomy (NCBI): domain Eukaryota; kingdom Metazoa; phylum Mollusca; class Cephalopoda; order Sepiida; family Sepiidae; genus Ascarosepion; species Ascarosepion bandense. The sequence goes on along the minus strand of JBBBDQ010001617.1, from coordinate 1,760,675 downwards.
ACATCGTTTTCAGAAGAATTTATCTCGCTTCATATTTCAACAATTTTTATTGATTCACCTGAGACAGTTTGTATTGAGTTCGGCTGGTTGAAGCCTACTGACGAACCCGGCCTTGTAAGTGAGGTAGAAATCAACTCATCCCCGAATTTGCTATCTGCATATGCAATTTAACTTGCAAGTTGGCACTTGAACGGATATTGTTCCCCCATAAATCAAAAATACGAAGTAAAGAAAGAGAGAGAGGAAGAGAGAGAGAAAGAAAGAGAGAGAGAGAGAGAGAGTATATCTCGTGAGTGAGTCCGCCGTCCACAGTGAAGCAAAGGGAATCTTTACTTCCTGAGAAGGCACTGTCCTTTGACTAGCCATTTCACTCAGACCGTTTTGTTCGGCATGGTTAAAAAGAGCTCAAAGATTCCGTTATATTCGAATGATAATGAACCCGAAGTTTGAAAGGCGAGTAACTATACAGAGAAAGGAGTGCCTAGGTAAGATGACAAAAATTCACAAATAGTCCTGTAAGAAAGCATTTGTCAATCGGGAACGTAAAAGGTAAAAACAAAGAAACAAAAAACAATGGTAGCCAATAAAAATATAGTAGATATAAATTCTCGTATATTTCTATTTTTATATTTGCACATTTTCATCACTTCAAACGTTTCTCGTATTTGAGTCAATTAAGTGCCATACGTGATACACTCTTCAGGCGATCATGTCTTGAAAGAAACTTGACTGACTAGGCAGAAGATTATCCCGCAGTAGGTTGCCATTGCTTTCTGCGGAAAGACTAGTTGCCAGCCAAGGCTATAAAACCCAATCTGTCCTGTTATTTGACTCAGAGGGAGAAGAGATGTATTATATCATTACGTAGTTATTAGTGGGGGATCAGTTTATTACTTCATAACAATAGAAAACCGATCCTCCACTTTATGACCAGTAGAAGCCTTAATCATGATTCCACCTATTATATTCAGTCAGTCAGTTAAGTGCCATACGTGATACACTCTTCAGGCGATCATGTCTTGAAAGAGACTTGACTGACTGGGCAGAAGATTATCTCGCAGTAGGTTGCCATTATTTTCTGCGGTAGACTAGTTACCAGCCAAGGCTATAAAAGCCAGTCTGTCCTATTATTTAACTCATAACTGGAGGGAAGAGACGGATTAATACCTTTCCAAAAGATATTTGTGCGTAAGTGAATGCAAGGGTTTCAACTGGAATTTGAACTCGGGTCCCCAATTTGTCGTTCGGAGTCGATATTCACTGCACTACAACGTGTATATGATTAGGTGCTCCATTTATTTATTAAAAAGTATGTCTATTTATTTTGGTATCTTCTTCATCACGTACGTGCCGTGTTCCTTCAGGACGTAGGCGATTTCTCTTGTTACCCTCCCAGAACCGGATCTGCCATCGATTTGCTTAAGAACATCAATGCGTTGATTTCCACTTTTTCTTTCCATCTGACCTGTGAGTATCATATTCTTCAACTTCTCCTTCCTCATTACATGCCCGAGAAACTTCAGCTTTCTCTTCATGATGTTAAGTATAAGTTTCCTCTTCGTTTCCATTCTCTCCAAAACCTCGTCGATGATCACGATGATCACAGATATCACGTAACAGTTCAGTACTCTTTTCTTTGTTTCTCTTGCTTCAAGTCTCTTCGTCATCTTTGAGGAGATTGTCCAGCGTTCACTGCCATACAGGAGGACAGGTATCACGTAACAGTTCAATACTTTTTTCTTTGTTCCTCGTGCTTCAAGTTTCTTCATCATCTTTGAGGAGATTGTTCAGTATTTGCTTCCATACAGGAGGACAAATATCACGTGACAGTTCAGTGCTCTTTTCTTTGTTTCTCTTGCTTCAAGTCTTCTTCATCTTTGAGGAGATTGCTCAACATTCGCTTCTATACAGGAGGACAGATATCACGTAACAGTTCAGTAAACCTTTCATTTTTTCTCTTGTATTAAGTCTCCTCTTCATCTTTGAAGAGATTGTCCCGCATTCGCTTCCATACAGAAGGACATATATCACGTAATAATTCAGCATTCTTTTGTTTCCATAGAAACTTTCCTGTCTCGCAATACTCTGCTTAACTTTTGGGAGGCATCTTTGGTCATGCCAGTACAACTACAGATTTCACTGTCGCACTTTCCGTTCTCAAGTGTTTAAATTTCTGCACCTGTTCTTTTTTAGTAACCCCGGCCTGTAGTTGGCATTTTGCGCTCCTCCTATTCCTGATGACCATGCACTCAGTTTTCTTGTAGTTTAGGTTTAGTTATTTCTTTTCGCTTTCTTTAGCTACTTTCTGTAGGTCCTGCAGTTTCCTTTTCGTGTCTGTCACCAGCGCTGTATCACCTAAATATTTTATAGTGTTGAGATTTTGAACACTATTGATGAATCCTGACAGGACTGCTAGCTCTCTCAGAATTGCCTTACTGTATAGGCTGAATAGATCTGGCGAGAAGACACATCCTTGTCTTTCTATTTTTGCATACCTGTCTATTGAATGAAAACATTGTTCTCTTATGCATGTAATCCACTCAACATTGTACTTTTGGGGGGAGTTTAAGTCAACTTAAAAACATCTGTAGCATAGCAGTGGAAGATCAAATCCCTGTTTTTTTTTTAACATACGCTAAGAAGAGAAGGATATTATTTGACTAGGATCAAAATCTGTTAAGATCTCAAATTCGAACGTGGGTGTGAAGTTTCCTGGTCGAAGTAACTCAAAAAGGAATTCATTGGTATATTTTAGTTTGAATGTTCTGGTGTCCAGTTTTTGTGCTCTCTTCCTCATGCTAGTCTCTTCTTATTGCTGGTCAAAGCAAAGACTTTCTGGCTGTCTTGTAAAATTTTGCAAAGTAATAACAGCAAAATAACCATTCTATTTTTTATCTAGAATTATCCACTTGGCAATAAATACTAAAAATAGTATAAAATGCATCATTTAAAAAGAAAAACTGGTGTGGCCTAATAATTATGGCCGGTAGTATATATATATATATATATATATATATATATTGAAAAGCAAAAAGATTAGATGTTGGGGAAGTAAAAGTAGTTTAAAAACCTAATCGAATCGAATGCCTGAAGTAACGTTTTAGTTGTTTAAAACATTATTCGATATTATAAATGAAAATTAAGTTCTTGCAAGTTTCCAGAGAATTAATTGTCGTTATCACTTAAGGGTGATTCTTGTACATCAAACACACCCGACTCCACTGCACTGATTTCGAAAGTTAATAGTATTGTTGCCAAGAGCAAAGACTACGTGGAATGAAGTTGATCATAAAATGCCGACAAAAAGAAATCACAACGTTGTGCCTTTCTAACATTATGGGAAAATATTTTTCCAAAGAACAAGTGTACCTAATTGAAAGGGTTTTAATGAAAATAACACCTGTAGACCGACATCCATTTCACAGATCATTTTTTAATCCGGCCTAAGCTAAAATAGGAAACAAATATTTTAGTTACATATCGTCGTTACTCTTTTATTAATCCTTTCTATAGTTACAGATATTTTATAAGTAACTCATTTTTGCACTTAAATTTGACTCGGGCGAAAAGGAACCTCACCAACCGACGTTAATGCAGCTTCATCCTCACTATCAATTCCATGATTTCAATACCTGCAGAATAGCTATGGAGACAAGTTTACCCTACTGTTCATACAGCCACAGACAGGTTTAACTAGAATGTCATGACGATCGCATCGATAATAACGATGTAGAATGTGATGATGATCGTAGCTACAACGACGATGTAAAATACGATGATGTTCCCAGTGATATTTTTTTTAATCATATCACCCCAAGCAAGGCGGTAACGCCACTGATGTGGCGGGGGCTACGTAATAGTGAAAAGATTGGAAAAGAGAAAGCCGAAAACCACATCCTAAACAGGGAACAAGGGATGAGCCTCTTAACCAGTTCAATAGACGTGGGTGGAGTGTGAACCGGGCGATAGATAGATCTATCTACTCCAATTGAATAAAAAACAATGTGAGAAGATTGGAAAAGAGAATGCCGGAAACCACATCCTAAACAGGGAACAAGGGATGAGCCTCTTAACTTGTTCAATAGAAGTTGGTGGAGTGTGAACCGGGCGATAGTTTAGTCTATCTACTCCAATTGAAAAAAAACATAAAACAAAGATTACGGATTAAGAATTCTAAATGAGACATGCTGCTTAATTCTACAATCTAAGCGTTGCGAAGTCCGTCCTATGTAGTTACTACCACAACTACAAATAAACATATAAATTATAGATGAAACATGATGAGTAGGAAGGAAATCTTTACGCATAGAATAAAAAACAGCATGAGTACCAAAATGAACTCTAATTTGGGCAGAGAAATAACAAGAGCGAGCTGCAGTAGAAATCCGCGTAGCCAAAACCTTACCACGCGAACCGGTATAAGGAAGCTGTTAACAAACTGAGCATTTCTCCACAATATACGAATTTTCCTTAGAAAAAACTATATATATATATGTAAGTGTTCTTGACATAGTCCAAAATTGAAAAACTAAAGAAAAAATTGTACAGACAGACTGCCCCTCCCACTCTCTCTCTCTCTCTGTATTCTTGACGTAGTCCAAAAATTACAAAACTAAATAAAAACTTGTACAGACAGACCTCTCGCTTTTTCTCTCTCCCTCTCTCTCTCTGTACTCTCTCTTTGTACTTGACGTCGTCCCAAATTGAGAAAAACTAAATAAAAAATTGCACAGACAGACCGCCCCCTCTCTCTGTATTCTTGACGTAGCCCAAAAATGAAAAAGCTAAATAAAAATTTGTACAGACAGATCCTCTCCCTTTCTCTCTCTCTCTGTCTGTCTCTCTCTCTCTCTTTCTACCCTGTCTTTGGACTTGACGTAGTCCCAAATTGAAAAAAATAAATAAAAAATTGTATAGACAGACCCTCTCTCTCTCCCTCTTTATCTTTCTCTCTCTGTATTCTCGACGTAGTCCAAAATTGAAAAAACTAAATAAAAATTGTACAGACAGACAAACTCTCTCTTCCTCTCTCTTTCTCTCTCTCTCTCACTCTCTCTCTCTCTCTGTCTCTCTCTCTCAATGGAATATAGTTTTATGGTATTTTATATTTATGGGTTAAAGTGTGCAATATCAGGGATAGAAAGTATGTAAATGACCACATTTATATGGTACATGCATGTATACAGCTTGAAAGAGACAGGGAAAGAATAAGACGGCAAGTAGATACATTTTTGAAGGATACAAAGGAAGTTAATAATGCCTTGTAGACACAAAATGGACAGGGACACATAGTTTAATCCAGAGAGAATGATGTATGTGATTATCTGCCTCAAGATTCAAAATTAACTCCATCTATTTTACTTGCGTGAAAAGCACTTGGTGACAAATGTCATCCCGAAATCGCGTTTTGCCTTGGAAAGGTCTATTGACTATAAGACAACGAAGTAACCATGACTGTCCGAACATTACTCCAGGCGGGCATCAAAGAGCACATAAGGCATTTGCATCTATCGTTGCTCGCTGAGGCAGGACCAAGTGGAACAAAAAAAGGTTAAATTCAATTTTGGTCAACTGCCTGGTTTCTGGGAAGCCTCAGTGATTGAATTTATCAAGAAAAACGCAAAAGGCATTTTCTGTTGGGCTGAAATACTTATATTAAATGTAAAGGCATAGGTAAGTTGAGAATTACGTTGCTCACCAGCATACACCATCATAAATCGTCTTTCTCGACTAAGACAAAAGATTTTAAACAAATAATAAAGATGACGGGGCCTTGGAAAGCACACACACACACACAAATGCCTTGGCAGGAGTAATGGTTAGCTCAGTTAGTCTGGCAGTGAGGGTAGCTAAAGTAGTGGGTTCGATCATCACTGGATGCCCCATAGAAAATTCGACATTAAATAACCAAACAATGGTTGACATGTAAAATCAACTTACCTACTCTAATCAAGAGAAAAAATAACTCTCTCTCTCTCTCTCTCTCTCTCTCTCTCTCTCTCTCACCCCACACACACAAATGCCTTGGCAGGAGTAATGGTTAGCTCAAATAGTCTAGCAGTGAGCGTAGTTAAAGTAGTGAATTAGATCCTCACTGGATGATTCAACATGAAAATTCAACATTAAATAACCAAACAAAGGTTGACATGTAAAATTAGCTTACCTACTCTAATTAAACAAAAACAAAATTACTCACACACACTCACACACAAGCACACACACAGACACGATGATGATGGCTGAGACATGATATCGAGAAGGCCATCATCTGATTTATTCTGAAATATTAGCGGCGTGAATGTGACTTCTGCTAGGATCTGACAATCTTTTGTGCCCATTGTGCAAGATTTGGTGCATCTTTCAGTTGTTGTTGCCTTAATGATGTTTGGAGTCTTTGATTATTTTCAAGGTCTGCTCAACTTCGACAGACGCAACAGCATTCATTAGAGGTTCGATCAAATTATGTTTGAGCATTCTGAGGTAAATTAACATCAAAGAATGTTACGGACATCTCTCTTGAGTTTTTCCTCTGCAACACGATTCTATTAAACACACACACACACACACACACACACACACACACACACACATATATTAATATTTTTATGCTTGTACTACTTCTAATATATATATATATATATATATATATATATATATATATGTATATATATACATATGAGAAAATATTAATAATCAGAACTTATAAAGATAAAAATTAATAAAGGTTTTTACTGTAAAGCAAACTAATCTAAGATCTTATATACGTGTGCGCACCCCTATATACATATATATATGCAGAGTTTGAAACGTATATATACTTTTCAAACTCTGCAGGTTCTTTTGAGAAAAGATAGTTTTTTAATATATATTTTTTAAATGCTAACATTGCTGGTTTTAAAGCCATGGATAGATGAAAATTTACAGCATAAATGCATCATTAAAAAGAAAGTATTAGTTGTTCTTCAAACAAAATATCGCTGGAATTAAAAAAAACATCTTGTTTACATACTCTGGTATGCAGGTCGTCACCACAAACTGAATAGTTACGCTGTCACCATACAAATTTTTGAACTTATCCAGTCTTTCTTTCCTATCAACTTAAGAAATGTATGTAATCCTGAACGGCCACTCGTCTAGATCCTTTTGTACTAATGCGGGTGTCTTTCAGGGTTACATACTTGTTCTTATTTTGGTTTTAATTTTCATTAACGACCCTCCCGATGGCATTAGCTCTGAGCTTTCTACGCTGATGGCACAACAATTTCCTTCTGCCTCTATGTTAAGTCTGCTCAGATCGATAAACTCAAATTGGCAGAAAATGTCCAACAATTACCTCACTGTGTTGTTAACTGGAGCAAAGATTGGGGTTGGTAATTTTAACGCCTCATAAAATTAAACAGCCCCCTATTGTCTGTTTTTCGTCAGCATGGCTGATACCAACCCTCAAAGAAAGTAAATCGTTGCGCCTTTTGCGGGAGAACATGATCGGCTGACATTAAGTGGAAAATATATTGAACCCATTATTAGGTTAGCTTTTTTTTCTTTTTTTTTATAATCATATCATCCCAAGCAAGGCATCTTATTGCCACTGTTGTGTGGGGGGTTACATAGGAGGAAAGTTATGAGAAAGTGTGACGAGTTAGAGGGGGTGTCAGGAAGTGGGTAAAAGAAGGATGAGAATACTGATGAGAGTGGAATGGACGGAGAAAGGAGTATGAGAGAAGGATGATTGTGGCCATAAAGTTAAGGATCAGTTTATATATTGATTGTAATGTAGAATTGATCCCCCACTTTATATCCACATTATAATAGTATGGATTTTTTTTTATAATCATATCGCCCCAAGCAAGACATTTTACTTCCACTGTTGTGCAGGGAGTTACATAGGAGGAAAGTGATGAGAAAGAGTGACAGGTTATAGGGGGTGTCAGAAAATGGGTAAGAAAAGAATGAGAATAGTGGAGTGGACAGAGAAAGGATCATGAGAGAGAGGATGCAAGTTAGTGAGATAGTAGATGACTATTGACTTTACATATAAATTCTTGGAGATTATAGCTGTCGGGGAAGACAAGTAAACGGAAGGGAATTCCACAGGCGGGAAGTGCGAGAAAAGAAGCTGATAGAGTTGAATTTGCGTTTACGTTTTATTACTTTCACAGTAAAAGGGTGGGACCTAGTTACTAATCTTGTGGCTCGAGTAAATTCATGCATACGGGGCACCAGAGATCTAAGTTCATCTGAGCAGAAGCCGTGAAAGTATTTGTAGAAGAGACGCAGGGAATTCACATTGCGCCCGTGAGAAAGTGACTGTATCTGGGCTGCCAAGTCGAGATCGATCACATTACAGGTTCTCCGTTGGATTTTGTCAATGACCCGTTGGTGGATAGCAAGCGCACCCGACCAGATATGGCAGCAGTATTCAATGCACGGGCGGATGGTAGATTTATATCTGTGCAGGATTGTTTCAGAGGGGAAAAACTTCATGGTCCTACACAGAGAACCAACTTTCTTGGCAGCGGATTTATCTATGGATTCTATAGTCATTCTAGGTCTGTTGTGAGAGTTAACCCGAGGAGGCGAAGTGTTTTGCTTTCAGGGAGACTAGCCTGATCCATGCTAATGGGGGATAGGAGCGATTGTCTGTGATGGTTAATAGATTGCAGTTTCGTTTTGGAAGCAATAACATTCACGAGCCATTTCTTTCCCCAGTCCGCCACGGATTGGAGGCAACGATGTTTGCTTTGTCATCCTCAGCAGATTTTTGATCGAGGCGAGAGTGAACCATAGTGACGTCAGCGTATATGCCTGCTTGGGAACTTATTACACCGGGGAAATCATTAATGTAGATAAGGAAAAGCATAGGACCTAGAATAGAGCCTTGAGGGACACCTGCGTTCGTATAATAGTATAGGGAGGCATGTCCGTTCAATACTACCATCATCGTGCGATTTGAAAGGAATGACTGGATAGGGTCAAACAATTGTTCATTAAACCATAGCCTTGCAGCTTGCGTAGAAGGCCAGCATACCAGACTCTGTCAAACGCTTCGGAGATATCTAAGGCAACAGTTCGGGCTTCACCGTTCTTGTCGAGAGCCTGGTGCATATACTCAGTGATGGTCGTCAGCATATCAACAGTAGAATTAAGAGAATCGATTTACTGTGACACTTTTCTTTCTAGAATTTATCATATATATCTATAAGTCTATGCTTAGAATATTGTTGCTACAGATGGTTCGCTGCTACTGCTATTTATGTAGAGATAAAATCCAGCTTCAGTAACGTTCCCACCGCCGTAGAGTTGCCTCACTGAGCATTTTTTATAAACACTTTCATGGTAATTTTTCGGATAAGCTCTTCGGTATGGTACCCAGTCTTCTTTTTAAATTTAAACACAGTACTAAACTGGCGTCGAGATCTCACCAAATTACAGTTAAAATGGGTAGATGCAATCATAATTCTATGTTAGCAATTTCTTTTCTCCACTTTCTCACTTCCGGAACTCATTTCCGGCTCCATGTTTTTCAGACAACTTTAATTTGAAAAAATTAAATGTAATGTCAATCACTATCTACTGTCTTCCTGACTATTCTTCTTTTGTTCTTGCTAATTAACAACGTTTCTATTTTTAACTCTTCTCGACCCATTAGCCATTTGTAATTTATTGGTTTTATTGTCTTGCATGGAATGAACTCGACCAATATATACACTACCGGCCATAATTATTAGGCAACTCCTGTTTTTTAAAAGACATGATGTATTTCATACTATTTTTAGTATTTATTGCCAGGTGGATAATTCTAAATGAAAATAGAATAGTTCTTTTGCTGTTATTATTACTTTGCAAGATTTTACAAGGCAGCCAGGAAGCCTTCGCTTTGGCCAACCAATAAGAAGAAGAGACTAACATGGGGAAGAGAGCACAAAAACTGGACACCAGAACAGTTCATTTGATGCACATGTTAATGTGCAGTATTAACAAAAGAACAATTCGATTTTCATTTATCATTAATAACTTGGCTAAAATTACTAAAAATAGTATGAAATATAACATTTCTGTTACAAAACTGGGGTGGCCTAATAATTATGGACGGTAGTGTGTATGTATATATACATATATATACATATATTTAAGCAGGGTCAGACGGTAGTCTTTCCTGTGTAGTGTGGCGAACTCTGGCGGAGAGGACATTTATTTATTAAGTTTTCTCGAGTGTGTAGTATGCTAAACGAAATAAGCACTTTTTAAAATTGAAGTTTCTACACATAAAGGCTTCCCCACTAAAATTAACGTTTTAAGTACACACACACACACACACACACACACACACACACACACACACACACACACACATATATATATATATATATATATATATATCAGTTTATATATTGATTGTAATGTAGAATTGATCCCCCCACTTTATATCCACATTATAATAGTATGGATCTTTTTTTTATAATCATATCGCCCTAAGCAAGACATTTTACTTCCACTATTGTGCAGGGAGTTACATAGGAGGAAAGTGATGAGAAAGAGTGACAGGTTATAGGGGGTGTCAGAAAATGGGTAAGAAAAGAATGAGAATACTGATGAGAGTGGAGTGGACAGAGAAAGGATCATGAGAGAGAGGATGCAAGTTAGTGAGATAGTAGATGACTATTGACTTTACATATAAATTCTTGGAGATTATAGCTGTTGCGGAAGCAAGTAAATGGAAGGGAATTCCACAGGCGGGAAGTGCGAGAAAAGAAGCTCATAGAGTTGAATTTGCGTTTACGTTTTATTGCTTTCACAGTAAAAGGGTGGGATCTAGTTACTAATCTTATATATATACAATGTCTGACATAAAGGTATCCAATCATTTCTTGGGGACCGTTTCCGCGATCTTCTTGATTTACTCGGTCAACCGGTTATTCTGTCGTCTGTGAGACGTTGTTCAAGGAGTTTATATGTTACGTGACCATTCTTCATTGTAATGTTACAATCACAGTTTTATTAATCAATGCATCGACCAGGTATGTCAACACCTTAGTTATAGTCCGAGTCTCTGCAGTTTCAGACGTTTCCCAATAAAAAATTAGCCGTGAAAAAAGAGAGATTTGGGATTTGAGTGTGGTTAGGAAGGAGGCAGCGTGACATCAGAAGACGATCTTGAAAGCGCATTGTTTCGAAAAGTGGAATGGACGCTGTGACAGTAGCAGATATTTTCCGTTGGCATTAATTTTACCATTTTCTTTAGATGTTTTTAGCCATCAGTCAGTCAAGTGTCATACGTGAGACACACTTTGGGCAATCATGTCTCGAAAGAGACATGACTGACTGGGCAGTAGATTATCCTGCAGTAGGTTGCCATTACTTTCTGCGGTAGACTGGTTGCCATCCAAGGCTATAGAGCCCAATCTATCCTATTATTTAACCCATAACTGGAGGAAAGAGATGGATTAATACCTTTTCCAAGAGTATTTGTGCGTAAGTGAAAACAAGGATTTCAACTGGAATTCGAACTCGACACCTCGATCTCTCGTTCCGAGTTGTTATCCACTACCCCACAACGCCATCAAACGGTTTAAATGTGCCAACGTGAGTAAATTTAATTTTACCACAGCTCATTATCTGGCATCTTAATCAAAAATCAAATATTTTAATATTGCGAGTGAATCTTATTATTATAACTTTAGAGAATTTTCGTGTGCGTAAAATTGCACGCACATGAAACATTTGATGTTACTAAGCGGGAAACAATGAAACGTCTCAGATGGATGACACAGTTATTATTTGCAAAATGTTAATAAAGGTAGTTCGTTCATCTTCCCTCAATACTTGAGCTTATACTTTTGGTCAGCAGGTATCTTTCAAATTCTTAACACTAAAGATTACAAGGTTTATTGAAGTTAGTATATATTGTGGAGTAGTTTTTGCACTGAAAGTTATAATCGTGCTATGTCGGTTGCTAATCGACTTCAAACTCAACCAAAATCGAGTCACTGGTAGATCAAGGTCTGATGCCTTGATATGCGAACAAAAAATTCAATTGACACACAGGGCGATGCAATAATTAATGGGACATATTGCTTTTTGTGATCGTTTATTTCTCCGAAATAACAGTTTTATTTCAACAAAATTCGGGTCTTTTTTGCAACTTCTACCTTATAATATACCATAACAATTTCACGTTTTCTTCAAGGTTCCAACCCCTCCGACGTTGCAGGAACAATGAATCCACTTCTTCTACGTCACAACGCCATCGTATCACATTACAGACTCCCATAACGCCCGCCCCCGTTCTTCCAGTTGTACTTAAATCATTCCCATTTATTAGCAAAATTGACGAAGCATGAATCTCATTTTACAACAAAGACTAATATTTCGTATTTTTTTAACTTAAGCGTTACGGCTTCCTCATACTGGAGCTTAACATTTCAACATAACCACTACAAAAAAGCCTGATTAACGCCGGGCTATATAGCTAGTAGATATATAAAACAGTGCTTGCTGTAATATAACAGAACTGTTAAGTACATATTAATAAATATACATAATATCCTACGTCTATAGAACGACTTCATGCACTAATTAATCATCTGAACTAAATAAAAACTAAAAACTGAAAAGTAAAATCTTATTTTAAAATTCAAATTGATTGGTGGAATGTTTTAGGTCAGAGGTCATACGTTTTGTACCTCTGGCTCAAGGCGATTACTTGATTTTCTTGTTTTACTAGCAGTATAGCCCGGCGTTGCCCGGGTGTAATGAAAGCTTTAAAACTAATCCATGGTCCTGGAGCTCAGACGCTTTGGAAGTTGGCACGAAAGACTAAAAAACAATAGTTGTTTCCAGTTAAAGCGAAACCGTAGACTGAAAGAAAAATGAATGGATGTAAATCAAATTTTGTTTTCCTGGTATCGATATCAAATTTTACAAATACAAGAAAACTAATACTTCGCATTTTTTTTTAACTTACTCGCCACGGCAACCTCATACAGGAGCTTTTTGAATGAGCACTTGACTTTACCCTTTCAACATAACCACTAAAAAACCCCGAGTAATGCCGGGCTATGCAGTTTGTTAAAAATAAAAATAAATATAAAACAAGAAACGCGCACATATTTCAAAACTACTTACCCTCGATCGTATCTTCTTTTTAATATCTTCCTATCCGAAACACTCTCGTACTAATATTTCACTCAATCGAGCGAACCGAATCTGCAGGATAGTCTCACACCCAACAACTAGAAGAGATGAAAAATACTCACCAGGAAAAAATACCCAGAGAATTTAATCAACAATAGCATTAAAAAAGTAAAAGCTATACTGTTTGTGCTCTGCAGTAAGCATCTTTGACACCCATCGGCAGCTGACCTTCGAGTAGGCAAGTTCATCATGGACAATTTTGTGTGCTGTCCCAACAGATAGCCTAAAAGTCCTTGCAATATCATCCACTGTTCACCCTTCTGTCAGATTGAATGAGGTCATTGACTGATTCGATCACGTCAGGAGACCTCACTTGTCAAATAAGTCCAGAAAGATTGGAAAAAGTAGTGGCTATCGATGGGCAATACATTTAGTAACATGGTTCTTACTAATTTTTTAAATGAAACATTATTTTTCATGAAAAATCAGCGATAACTTATTCACGTTCTTAATATATATATATATATATATATATATAGAGAGAGAGAGAGAGAGAGAGAGGGGGGTAGAATCGCCGACTGACGCCAATTAGGTCGGGTTTCAATCCTGGGTTAAAAGCAATCTAACCCTACTGATGAGCTGTGATACAGTGAAACAGATCTGTTGCGGGTGACTATATATATATGTACGTATGTATTTATATATGCAGGCATGTTTTTAAAACCAATTGATTTTGCCGATACTTGGCTCTTAGCGATCTTTGGGAGAAGAGAAAAATCAGAGAATTCTTCAAGAAAATTGGTGATTGATGGAAAAGAGCAAAAATCGATAAAAATCGAAATGAAAATGAAAGTTCAGGGGGAAAAAAGTTTTTCGTATCTTGCCCCGAGAGAATGTAAAGTTAATTTTCAAGTTTTGTGTTTGTGAGGGGAAATTTATCAATGAACCAACTTTGCAATAAGCATAAAAAATTTCTTGATACAAAAAACATTTGTAATTTATTTCCATCTTTCTCTGACAAAATACATAACAATAATCGCTTCGACTCGGTCATGTGAATAGTTTTTAGTATATTCAGTCAGTTAAGTGCCATACGTGATATATTATTATGTAGTATGTGGTGGGGGATCAGTTTATTACTTCATAACAATAGAAAACCGATCCCGCACTTTATGACCAGTAGAAGACTTAATCATAATTCCAACTATTATATTCAGTCAGTCAGTGAAGTGGCATACGTGATACACGCTTGGGTGATCATGTCCTGAAAGAGACATGACTGACTAGGCAGAAGATTATCCCACAGAAGGTTGCCATTGCTTTTTGCGGTAGACTGGTTGCCAGACAAGGCTATAGAACCCAATCTGTCCTGTTATTTGACTCGTAGCTAGAGGGAGAAAAGATGTATTATATTATTAAGCAGTAATTGCGGGGGGGGGGTCAGTTTATTACTTCATAACAATAGAAAACCAATCCGCCACTTTATGACCAGTAGAAGCCTTAATCATGATTCCAACTATTATATTCAGTCAGTCAGTTAAGTGCCATACGTGATACACGGTTCGGCGATCATGTTCCAAAAGGACATGACTGACTGGGCAGAAGATTATCCCACAGTAGGTTGCCATTGCTTTTTACGGTAGACTGGTTGCCAGACAAGGCTAAAGAACCCAATCTATCCTGTTATTTGACTCATAGCTAGAGGGGGAAGAGATGTATTATATTATTAAGTAGTAATTTGTAGGGGATAAGTTTATTACTTCCTAACAATTAAACACCGATCCCCCACTTTATGGCCAGTAGAAGCCTTAATCATGATTCCAACTATTATATTCAGTCAGTCAGTTAAGTGCCATACGTGATACACGGTTCGGCGATCATGTTTCGAAAGAGACATGACTGACTGATTTTCCCGCAATAGGTTGCCATTACATTTTGCAGTAGACTGGTTGCCAACCAAGACTATAAAACCCAATCTGTTCTGCTATTTTACTCATAGTTGGAGGGAGAAGCGACGGATTCATACGTTTTCCAAGGGTATTTACGCTTATGTGATTTTAACGAATTTTCTTTTTAATCGTTTCACCCCAATCAAGGCGGTGCTGATGCGCAGGGGGATACATAAGAGCAAATGTTTAGACAAGAGCAGTGTGAAGAAAAAGACTGACTAGTTATAGTAGGTGTTAGAGAAAGGGCACGAGAAGGATGGAAACACAGGTGTGAAGCCAGTTGCTAAGGTAAAGGAAAGGAAAATAACAATATAGAAAAGGATATACAGTGTGATGTAGAAAGAACTGGAGTCAAGTGAATAAGAGATGGATATTGACCTTGCATTTAAATTCCTGGAGGTTGTAGCTGTTAGGAAAGCAAGTATACGGAAGGGAGTTCCACAGGCGGGAAGTGCGAGAAAAGAAACTGAAGGAGTAGAATTGACAGATGCATTTAGTTGATCTAACTACCTGGAATTCGAACTCGGCTCTTTAATTTCTCGTTCCGAGCCGATATCCACTTCACCACAACGCATAGCCCAGTTAGCTAATTCTTATCCGTATTTCTAAGATCCAACGAGACCATATAATGTCCTTGTGCTGAGCAGGACAGTTTCTGGGTATGGGCACTTAGATTTGTTGTTATCAGTAACGACGTTATCGACCGACGGAAAAGTGAGACACGATCCGTCTTGTCGTTAGGCGCATAAACCGCAACGATCCGAAACGAACCACATCGACATGCACAATGTCCACCCTCGCACCCAGGGTACCTTTAACCAGCAAGGAAACACCTCTGACCAGCTGGTCTCTGTAAGCTGGATAAACAACAATGTCGCTACACAGTACACGAGTATTATCTTTGAAAACAAAGTGTATCTTCTGGATTTCAGCCACATCTACACCAAAAGACAAAAGAGCATGAAGTAGGCGAGAAGCCTTACTCTAATCCTTCAAGCTCCTCACGTTCATGTTGTCTAGGTTTTAAAAAATTATCTCTTAGACGCAAACTGGGCGGAAATCTACGGGTGTCGTACCCCAACGGATTGTCCCAGACTGTTCATCTGCTGTGACAATACCACTGGCATTTGTCGGGTGAGTTTTAAGGCCCTGTATGGATAGGGATGAAGTATAACTGGAACCCTGTTTGCACACATCTTTACTAGCTTTTTAAATTCAGGAGACTCTATATTGGCCATCTTAATATTCTGAAACATTGTACTTGGCCCATGCCAAGTGGTCCCAACCCTTCAGGTTTCCCCCTATGTTTTTGATTAGGGTCATTACCCAAGGAGCGTAGGTAAAATTTCTGGGGTCTTCCTTCGACAGAGGTGCACTTATATAACGGCATAAAGAGGGCATAGAAAAGTCCCTCTTGAGACTTTCTGTCAACTTGACAGCTCACCCCCCAGAAGAAAGTTTCTTTTTGCAAGGCGGGTAGATTTACAGGTTGGTATGGGGGAGAATGATGGTGAGTCCTTACTGGAAGAAGTCTGGGTCATCTTGCGTGGTAAGTGTAATCTTTTTCGGCGTTTATGCTCCATTTGGAAAAAAAATAGCTTTACTGTTTTGAGGTTCTCTTTATTTATTTTGTAAAGCCATTCCTAACAAGATAGTGGCCGTTACTGGATAGTTGACCGACCCCTCCCCCACCACCCAACCAGGTGAAATCTCTAAGTTTCGTAGATGGTGTGTTCTTCAAATTCAAATTCGTTCGTTTGCTTTGTACACGGACAGGCAGCTTAGCCAGATCTTAATTTTCGGGAAAAGACAAGAGTTGAAGATAGTATAACTTTCTTAATTCAAATTTCCTGGGTTATCTTGCGTGGTAAGTGTAATCGTTTCTTATGTATTTTTTTTTCTAATCTTTTTCGGCGTTTATACTCCATTTGGTCTTTAACTAAGTCAAAATTAGTTAACTCACCACCCATGGATTTTTTTTTTAAATAGGAGTAGATAGATCACACTATCGCTCGGTCCATACTCCTCCCACGTCTATTGAACTGGAGTAGAGGCTTGCCCCTTGTTTCCTGTTTAGGATGTGGTTTCCAGCTTTCTCTTCTCTCTTCAGACCTTGGTATTGGTACTTCCGTGATTTTCCTGCGATCTGGCCGGTTGGTGGCAACGGCTCATCACTCCCAGCACAGATCGTGGATAATGACCGCCTGTATCCTCTACTCTAGGTCCCTTTCTATAAACAAAAACATATGACGAAACAAATAAGAGAGGACACTAAACCAGTTAAAATCAAACCACCTAAACCCATTAAACTTTCTTTCACTAATATCCGGGGCATTCGTACTAACTTTCCTAGTGTAGAAGCATTCCTGCATGAAAAGTCCCCTGACATCCTTGCGCTCTGCGAAACTAACCTCAACTCAGCTATTCCCTCCTCTGACCTCTCCATCCCTGGTTATCTTCCTCTCTTCAGGAAGGATTCTACTGTCCACATGCATGGGATGGGTGCCTACGACAGCGAATACCTCCCCATAGCTAGGGTGACTTCACTCGAATCTACTGACCACCAATACATATGTCTCCGCCTGTCTCTCCTCAGTTCGGTTAGTTACCTATTCTTTCTTTACCATTCTCCCTCCTCTCCTGGCTGCTCCCTACTAGATAGCATTGCTGACGACATAGATACGGCTATTTCCTATCACACATTCGCCCACATATTTGTATTCGGTGAACTCAACGCCCATCATTCTGAGTGGCTTGAAAACGCTGTTACTGATCCAGCGGGCATTCACGCCATCAACTTCGCTATTTTCCAATCCCTTACGCAAGTGGTGGACTTCCCCACTCGCTTCGCAAACACTCCCTCTGGTCATTCCTCACTACTAGATATATGTTTCACCTCTGCGCCTGACTCCTGTCGGCAACTCCGACCACGCTGTAGTCTCTCTCAATATTTCTTTCCACTCTCACTCCCACCAGGAGCCCCCTACCTATAGGACCTCCTACCTATACCAAAAAGCTGACTGGGATGCCTTTCACGATTTCCTCTGCGACGCCCCTTGAGGAAGTGTTCGATCTATCAGCTGATGGCTGTGCCTTTGAGGTCTCGTCATGGGTGAAAGCTGGCATTGATGCCTTCATACCCATCAGCCGCCATTGCCCACAGGAACCATTACTTTCGTCTATTCCGGAGACAGTCATCTGATCACAATAGACGCCTGTTCACGTCTGCTCGCAATTAGTGCAAGAGAACCCTAAATGACGCCAAACGGTTGTTTGCCGAGGGAATGCGACAGCGCATAGCTGACCGCAAGTTCGGCTCCAAGAACTATTGGAGGATTTGCAAACGATTTGCAAATATTGCTGAACAATAGCAAATCCTCAATACTTCCTTTAATCCATGAATTTGAGGTTCTCACGTCATCTGCGGACAAAGCTCTCAGCTTTGTCCGCAGATTCTTATCCAACTTCACATTCGACTCATCTGGAGTACACCCACCCAACTTCCCTATTAGAACTGAGGCCAAACTGCACGACGTAGTATCCCGAGTAATTTCAAAACTCGATCCCCATAAGGCGAGTGGAGACGATGGAATCCCGGTGATAGTCCTTAAGAGGTTTGAGGCAACCTCTCCTGCCTCCCATAAGCATGGACCAAGTGATTCTCCCTGAGAGCACCTACGCCTTACCCTCTCCTCAAAACTCAAATGGAACCACTATATTGAATTCATAGCTAAATCTACTGCTAAGTAGGTTGGGTCACTATGTCAATCCAGGATGTTTTTTTCGCCCGAATCCATCCTGCATATATACAAGTCAACCATCCGTCCGTGCATGGAGTACTGCTGCCATTTGTGGTAAGGCGACTCTGCCGTTCTCCTCAGTGTTCTCGACAGGCTCCAAAGGAGAGTCTGCAATGTGATAGGTACTGATCTGGCGGCTCGACTGCAGCCACTTCCCCACTGTCGAAATGTGGCCTCCCTTTGTCTGTTCTATAAATACTTTCATGGCTTCTGCTCGGACGAACTTAAGTCACTGGTGTTTACTCGTGCAACCAGACTGGCATCTGGGTCCCACCCATTCACAGTCAGGTTAGCCAAATGCAGACGACAATTCTACTCCTGCAGCTTCTTCTCTCACACTTCCCGCCTGTGGAACTCGCTCCCATATTCTTGCTTTCCTGACGGCTACAACCTCCAGAAATTTAAATGCAATGTCATTACGCATCTATTAACCACAGGACTCTAGCTCTCTCCCCACCCCCGTATATCCTTCCCTTTCTCTCCATTTATGTATCTGTAATCGCACCTGCATTCTCAGCTTTCTATTGCTCCTTTCTAACTAGTTTGTACTCCTCACTCTTTTCTAATTAATCTTTTTACAGTTATGTAGCCCCTCGCTCATCAGTGGCATTTCTGCCTTGCTCTGGGTGAATTGATTAAAAAAAAGCGGGGGGCTCTTTATCTTATTGGCGTAAGAATGTTCACTTTTTCTGGACGAAGTAGGGGTGGATTGGGACTTGGAATATTCCAGGGCATTTCCGTCATACTTCGGGCCGGACGTTTTCTCTTTTTTAAAACACTTGTCTTTTCCTTCCTTTTATTTTCTCCACCATTTTAATAAAGAAGATATCGGCGAGGGGGGTATTTTCCATCTCCGCCTCCATACCTTTAGGCTGCTGTTGTTGCTCTCGTTGCTGTGGGTGTTGTTGCTGCCTTTGCAGTTGCTCAAGTTGTTGTCGCTGCTCTTGTCAGTGCTGTAGCTGCTTCTTTTGCTGTTACTGCTGTTGTGGTTGTTGCTGCTGAGGTTTCTGTTGTCGCTGCGCTGGTTGTTGCTGCTGCATCTGTAGTTTCTACAGCTGTTGCTGTTGTTTTGTTCTATGCTGCAGTTTCATGTGAGACCACTTGCTAGAGGATATGTTTGTTTTCCTTCTCACTACCTGTTGTCATTGATTGAGGCTTTTACGGGCCCGACTAAACTTGTCTGACCACACTGCCTCCTTGGAAGTTGTTTCTTGCTGGGGTGGTTGCTAAGATGTCAGTACCGGATTCCTGTCAGTGTATGCTTTTGATAAATGTCCTGCAATGCTACAAGACTAGTGGATTGAGTGCCTTCTACAATTACCAGAATGTTCCGGCCTCGACATGCCAGTAGATCGGGGAGTTTATTGAAGTAATTTCTGGTCATTGTCACCTGCAAGAAGACATCTCCTGTAGCAATACCTGCTTTGCTCTTACAAGAAGTGACACTACCTACTTATCTGTAATAGGCAGAAATTTTCACAAATGGTCCTTTTTAAATGTTAATAGGCACTCCATGTAAAGTTATTTTTGTGTTTGCAGCTTCACCGAGTTCATGGTGAGGATGCTTCCTGCCAAGGCTCTGGCTTTATCCATGTTTACTAGCACAAAGTCCCATATGGTGTTCGGACGCCTAGTCAGCACTTTTTGCGCTATGTTTTGACTTTTCAGTGCCTCATCCATTACTTCATTTTTGAAGCCCATCAATTTACAGGTTTTGCCTCCGTGGTCAGCAGGGGGAATGTTCTTGCAGATATTGTTTCGACTAAAGTAGGTACTATCAAGAGTTCATTTCCAGAAATGTACTCCTTGAAAACTTCTAATATTACGGGCTCTTCATTAGTCTATCAACTGTTCATACTGATGGAAAAACCAGAGAGGATTGTTCTGACTGCTGGGAGAGACATATTTGAGCGACTTGAGTATTTGTTTCACGTAATAGGCATAATTTTCTTTTATCGCTAGTGACTATTATTTTGAAAAAAGGACTAGTTTTCTTAAGTTTATATAAAAGCAGTATAGTAATCAGTAAAGAAGAGGAACCCAAAATTCCAAATCCAAGTAGAGTAGACTAAAATCAAGTAAGTACAGAAATTTAAATACTTGGGAAGTCTCCTAACAAAAGACGGAAAGTGCGACAGTGAGATCCGAAAGAGAATTGGTATGGCCAACGATGCATTCCAGAAGCTGAATTGAGTATTGAGAGACAGTAAGATTTCGTTGGAAACAAAGAAGAGAGTAATGGATTGTTATGTCATGTCTGTCCTCGAATATGGCAACGAATATTGGAGAATCTCATCAAAGAGAAATGGAAGAACTGAAGGAATCGAAGTCAGCACACGTAAGAAAAAATGACCAAATAACGAACGTACAAAACTACAACACGGATATAAATTGGTCATTTACCTTTATTGTATTGCTTACAATAAAACATCGTAGAAAGCAAATATGGACGGCAAATCTGTAATCAGATATTTTCAAATAGAGAAAGCTGAAGCTTTTTCCCATGTTTCAACATATATTATGAAAACAATAAAAACAGTTATTAGCAAATTTATGAGCCCTTGAGCTAATATTAGTTCAATCTGCATACTAAGTTTTGTAAGTCAATTTTTGTAAAATCCATATATCTAAAAAATTAACCATTAAAATGGCAGAAAATTTAGTTAAATAGAATATAATAATTCTGCTTGTTCCTTCCCTAGTTAATATTAGTTTCTCCGTCCGTTACGCCACTTAATCTCTACGCGAGCTTTTCCTTCCCCTCTATCTCTCCTCATCCTTTCTGTCACCTTTGCCAAACGGAAGGGTAGTAAAGAGTGAGAGAGTAGGAGGAGAGGGATTATAGTATTACCGTAGCAGTAGCAGCTTCAGATGGTGGTTGTAGAATAATTGTGTGTGTGTGTGTGTGTGTGTATATGTGTGTACTGTACAATATAGTAAAAAGAGATAGGTTTGCTGTCGTATCCCGCGACCTAAGAACGAAATTTCTGGCCTCTACACCCTTGACCATTACTCAGTTGGTCTTTTCGGTTTACAATGGACACTGGAACCATGATTTTTTAATAATAAAAAAAAACAATTTCTCTCTCAAAATCTTTTTCAAAGTAGCGTACATTTTTTTGGTTATGGTCTGTGCATATGCCGCCTAATATAATATGATTACAATAAAGTAGCTTCTATGGACATTACTTTTATAGATATTTTAATAAAATTACACTCTGTGTTATCGTTATTTTATTATACAATACCTTTATGTTTGAAGACGTTACTATCATTTGTAGTATGACAAAGTAAAATTTTTCCAGGAAATCATAATTATCCTTCCGTGGAAATTCCACGGGTTCCGCTAGTCATATAAGATTACAGTAAAGTAGCTTCTATGGACATTACTTTTATAGATATTTTAATAAAATTACACTCTGTGTTATCGTTATTTTATTACACAATACCTTTATGTTTGAAGACCTTACTATCATTTTGTTGTGGATTAGTTTTCGCACTGAAGGTTATAATCGTGCTATGTCGGTTGCTAATCGACTTAACGTACCCAAAATGTTAGGAACTTGGTAATCTTCCACTGAAAGCTGACTCGTTAGTATTCGGCTAACTGCTGACTAATATTAACTGCCAAGTAGTTCTACTGAACTCCAATAGAACTCTAAAGAACTCCTATGAAATTCTCAAGAACTTCTCAAGAACTTCCTGTCAACTGATTATTATAGGAGGAGGAGTCCATTATCTAAAAAATAGGTGGGTTTCCCCATTACACATTTGTAGTATGACAAAGTAAAATCTTTCCAGGAAATTATAATTATCCTTCCTTGGAAATTATACGAGTTCCGCTAGTAATATAAGATGACAGTAAAGTAGCTTCTATGGACATTACTTTTATAGATATTCTAATAAAAATTACACTCTGTGTTATCGTTATTTTATTATCCAATAGCTTTATGTTTGAAGACGTTACTAGCATTTGTAGTCAGTCAGTTAAATGTCATACGTGAAACACGCTTGGGCGATCGTGTCTCTTTGGAGACATGACTGACTGGGCAAATGATTATCCCGCAGTAGGTTGCCATTGCTTTCTGCGGTAGGTTGGTTGCCAGTCAAGGCTATAGAACCCAATTTGTCCTGTTATTTGACATAGCTAGAGGGAGAAGCGATGTATTATATTATTACGTATTAATTAGTGGGTGATCAGTTTATTACTTCATAACAATTGAAAACCGACCCCCCACTTTATGACCAGTAGTAGTCTTAATCATATTTCCAACTATTGTATTTTGTCAGTCAGTTAAGTGCCATACATGAAACACGCTTGGGCGATCGTGTCTCTTTGGAGACATGACTGACTGGGCAGAAGATTATCCCGCAGTCGATTGCCATTGCTTTCTGCGGTAGATTGGTTGCCAGACAAGGCTATAGAACCCAATCTGTCCTGATATTTAACCCATAACTAGAAGGAAGAGAGGGATTAATAACTTTCCCAAGGGAATTTGTGCGTAAGTGAATGCAATGAATTCAACTGGAATTTGAACTCGGCTCCCCGATTTTTCGTTCCGAGCCGATATCTACTGCACCACAACGCACATCCTTACGTTACAAAGAATAAAAATCTGAATAGTGTTAAAAAATATTCAACTTTTCTAAACGTTACGCCTGGATATTTTTTTACAGATAATGTCAAACTCGCGATTAAATAATATTAATAAAAATGTGATATTTAAGTAAAGAAAAGTTAAATTCCTTTCATTTTACTTCTTTCTTACAATAAAAACCTGAATATCATTGTTTATGTCCTTGTTTCAAGGATATATATTTTTTAAAATTAAATTGATTATAATGGCATGTGTACAGAGAAAAGTGTGAAATTGAATAAGAGAAATCAACTTGCTAAATCGATAAAATTTGAATATTGTCAAGCCTCCTCTGGCATCGATCAATAGATAATTTATTCATATATTGATAGATAAGGTATCCTTAGGCTTTATATTGGAAACAGAGTTATTCTTCTCGGGATTTCTGTGTAAAGGGGTGGCTGGTTTCTTTTTACATTTCTCCTGTAGGAAAAATCGAGCTATTTACTACAAGACACTCCAATGAAGAAAACCATCTCTAATGTAAGCATTTGTAACAGCAAAATCAGAAAAAATTTACTCAAGAGGTAAGGTGTCTGAAAATTTTAATTCAGACCATACTTGATCTACATAGACATATTATACCTCTTGGAAACTAGGATAATCTCGGGATTAGAAATAGGTCTTTCATCTGGTACTTGAAAATTCATTATTAGGATTTGCGTTCGGCTGAATAGTTAGAAAGTCAAATTTTAAAGCAACTGAAAAAGGATTTTAATTTAAGCTGAGTTTAAAGTAACACTAAAAGTTTGTGAATTTTTTTTTCATACTCAGTTTAAAATATATTCAAAACTGTGAATTTAGAAAATCAGTTTTGTTTCTTCAAAAATGCCAAGATTTTAATTTAAGCTGAGTTTAAAGTAACACTAAAAGTTTGTGAATTTAATTTTTTTTGTTTCATATGCAGTATAAAATATATTCAAAACTTTATGAATTTATAAAATCAGTTTTATTTCTTCAAAAATGCCAAGGAGTCAGAGTTGAAGCGAAAGGTTTTGTGATTTGGAGGACTCAACTCAATTGAAGTCCCACAAGTTTTTATTTTATTTGAAGAACTCAATTTTTGGACTGAATTGCAATTTTGGCCCATATTGGTCATTTTGACTTAATGGTGAACATATAATTGAATTATAATTATAAAAATACTACTAATGAATGAAAACATAAAAAAATTATCTATTTACTTAACATAATAAGAACCGGAAGACATAAATTATTGATTGATTGATTTTTTTTACATCTTATCAACCTTTTATAGATTATTTAAAGCGGAAATATATTTTAGTTTTTAAGAATAGTAGTTTTACGAGAGAATATTATAGTAACATATTTTTGGAATAACAATGCTCTTCCAGATAAAAGTCTTACTATTTAGTCTCTTATATCGTTAGCGTGAACATTATTTTCGTCGCCATTTCTATAACGTTGGATTCGCAGCGTTAATCTAATAGGAAACTTTTAGTAACTCACTATTAGCGAGTTATAATATTTCGGTATCTTTACGAAAAGTCACCGTACTAAACGAATCCTTCGAATAATGCATAACAATGCTCTTGAGTAATTCACTCAGAAACAATCTCTTCAATGACGCCCAACACAGGAATGATGTAAGTCACCGAATACAGAATCTACAGAATTCACGTAACGAACAGAATAAACTGGAACAGCGAAACAGATATTTGTTGTCGAAAAATTTTGCAAATGGCGGAAAGTTGAAGAGGTGAAAATGCTAAGGCTAGTTATCATTAACTATCTTATACGTAGCTAATCTGATTCACGACGCTGTCACTCATTACAATTTAACAAATGACATAAAATCGCATACTAAAATCTGAAACTCACACACAATGAGTGGGGAGGAGATACACTTCAAATAAAAACTAAAATATCAAAACAAATACACAAAATAAGGGTAACTAATGTTAGTTAGACCCGTCAAACTCTCAAAAGTAGTGAGAGAGGCCGCTGTATTCTGCTTTAGACAAAATAAAGAAGCCATCTTGCTAATGGAGAGGGAAGGATAAAAATAAATACGGCAATGAGGAAAGCAAAATCCCGACCCTGTCGAGATGAAAAAGACAGGGTCAACAAATTGAAGACGTTGGGAATCTCAACTTGGATCATAACCAAAGTAGAAGCCGGCAACAGGCTGGGAACTAGGTACACAAGTAGGGACTATCTTAAACGGGGAATAGTTCCACAGGATCTCAATGTGACAGGGAAATCTAAAAGAGAATATCATAGTTAGCTCTGTTCACGCAAACCAGGCTCGCCTCAGTCACCCAACTTTTACTGAAGTCTGTCGAAACCAACCGCTTTCTATCAGTTCTGATCTTCATTTTTGAGCTGATGCTACAGAAGTCGG
This sequence comes from Ascarosepion bandense, assembly GCA_037127315.1. Classification (NCBI taxonomy): domain Eukaryota; kingdom Metazoa; phylum Mollusca; class Cephalopoda; order Sepiida; family Sepiidae; genus Ascarosepion; species Ascarosepion bandense. The sequence continues at coordinate 1,734,790 of JBBBDQ010001617.1, read as the reverse complement.
ATTAGATCTTGATGAAAAAAAAAACGCTGATCTTGCAAAACCTCCTCTCATTCAGGTAGTGGCTATGATAGAAACACCACCAGGAGGTGACACATTGTCACAAATGAGCAAGAGATTTTCAGGAGCGATACAAGCCGTTAATTCACTAACATGGTCCCATAGTAGGCGGACTCGTGGATGATGATAGAAAGCCTACGAAGCCGTTCCCTCTAAACAAAAGTCACACCACTCACACTTTCGCAAATTCGCCAAGCCCCATATGAAGTCCTTGGCGTTGAGACGTAGCGCATTTCAGATCAATCGCCAGGAGAGCGAAAACTCAGGGTTGATGAGAAAATACACCGCTGGCGCGCAAAACTAAAAATAGCGAAGCTCGTCCTCCGACAAGCCGAACCGATCACCTCGCGAACCATACCACTAATACAGGATAGAAGATTCTCCTAGACTGAGAAAGGTCACCATGCCGAAAAAATGACCCTCATGGCTGATCGACACTCAAGTAAGAAACTTGATTGATCCCAGGGTCTAGCTGGAGGTTGGGTCCAAACAACACTCCGAAAATGCGGACAGAATTGTCCGTCCAAAAGAGGGCTCCGGAAGATTGACCCCCTTCCTGACACCTAAGAACAAGCCAGATGACATCGTTAATCTTGGTTCCTGTAAACTTTTCATACCGTTCAAGCGCCTTCGGTTTAACCTTAATGTTACTGTGGCATGACACGAAAGTATATACATCATAAGAGTACGCGGAAACCACAAGACCTACTAGGGACAACGATTCTACCTAGGACCGCTTTGTCTCCCAGCCGGCAAAGGAGAGGCTCCAACGCCAAAGCCTAAAGTAGGGGTGACCACGGGTACACTGACGAACTGATCGAGACAACGCAAAAGCCAGCGACAGCTTCTCGTTCAACTATACCACAGCGCACTTGGGGAGCACAACAGAAGGATAATCCACCGACAGAAGTAGGCTTTGAATCTGGTGGCATTCAGGTAGCGATGCTCGACTCTATCAAATGCCTTGAACTTATTCAGACTGATTAGTCTGGTCTGTTCGTTGTCTTTTAAACCCTCATGAATCATGCGGATCAGATTTAGGTTTCTCTGAATGGTTCAGCTCACTCACAGCACAAATCTACCAGGGTCCCAACAGAACCTCAGCACTGCAAACGCTCCGTCAGGATCTTGGCCATAATCTTTAACTCTGTCTTTAGCAAAGTTATAGGCCTGTAATCATCTAAATCTCGACCAACATATTTTCCATTTTCCAACAGCGTGACTACATGACCCTGCCGGAACCAGATGTTAAACTCGGCAGTAAAAAATCAAGACAAACACGTGCGACAGCCTCATGTACAATGTACAGAGCAAACCATCCAGTATCAGAGACTTGCCACCGTTGACCTTTTTCATTGGCTCGTAGACCACACCCTCTGTAATCTTACCCTCGTAGCTAGCCGTTTGTTTGCTTGTGCCCATGTTCACAGCTTTGGAAGACATCTTGCTTAACTTATGTCTAACTTATATGAAATATTTCTGGACCCACAAAAAATATGTTTTCGAACAAATGCAGGAATGCAGGCAGTGACAAACAGAAAAGTGTTTGGTGTCAGAACAAATGACAAACAAACAAATGACAGGAGGTCACGAAACAGGCGAGCAGCTTTATTCCGATCCGAGGCATTGGCATCGTTTAGGTTTGAAAAAGAAAAAAGAAACCTTAATCACATACCCGACGGAAACATGTAGCAGTAAGGACCCTGACGGATTGTTCAAGATTCTCCGTGCCAAAATATGATGCAATTCGTCCGTCGTGGACAATCTCGCGGACGTCTTTATGTTACGAAACTTTTAACGCCCTATATAAGGTGGGGTGGAGCAACAGCGACATTTTTAAAGTTCAGACGTCTCTACGCAGGCCATGTTTATTTTATAAATGACTCCTTCGCCTCTACAAGATGCTCCCACAATTTAAGGTTTCCCCTGTATTTCGAATCAGGGTAATCACACTGGGGGTACGGGTAAAGCTTTTCGGATCCTCTGTATATTTAGAAGCGAATTTGAACAAAGACCTCAACAGGCTCCTCCGGTGAGTTGAGAGGTCCCTTTCTAAGGCCTTACTGTTGACCTGACAGATGGCGTCCGCTTTGGGGAAAGATTTCTTTTTTTTTAGGAGGGGTTGGAGAGGTGATTAATATAAGTGCGAGGGAGGTGGAATTATGGGGGGGGGATTTGGGAGGCATTTCACCTTACTGACGTATGATTCTGGAGTTCTTTCTGGCAAAGTTGGGACGGATGGTACCCTTGGTGATTCTGCTGCCTTCTCTACGTTGCTCCGTTCAAAGATATTTTTCCCTCTTTCAACGTTTTACTTTTTCTTCTTCCTCCTCTCTCCCTCTTCAAAACGTAAAAACGCGACACGGATATCTTCTCAATGTCCATACTTGGCTGTTCCTTCTGTGGAAATTGCTGCCGCTGCTGAATCGGCTCAGCTGCTGTTGCTGCTGCCTGTCGTTTTGGGATTGCTGCCTCGTCTTCTATTGCCAGTCTTGTGGCTTATTTTCTCCTGTGGGACATTCTGCTGTGAAGCTGGGCTTCTTGTTTTAGAACACTAACGAGTTGCCATTCACCATGAGAAACTTGCTTGGCTCCTATCTTCTCGACTGATTCTTTATTAGCTTTCTCCACTACCTCCTTTGTTGGTGTTGCTATCTTTGATTGTTTGGACAATGGCGCCGGGTTCTTTCTAGGGAACGCTATTGCTAAATGCTTCTACGTACTGCAGAGCCGTGATGTCTTCTACCCTGCACTACCATATAAATGAATAAACCCCAGGAGGTTAAGATATTTGGCACCTCATTGATGTTTTTAGGAGATAATGCCACTAGCAGATTCACATCTCCCGTATCGAATCCCGCCTTACTTATTCCTGCCGCCACCTCTGCCACATGTCCATATTGCGTGAAATAGGCTCCCAGGTTATACACGGAAATATTCACAGGCACTCAATGCAAAGTAATGCGTGTTTTACGGGTGCTCATATATTCCGTTTGAAGGCAAAGTGCTTTGGAGGTTAAGATGGTTCCCACCAACTGCTTCATCTCTTCTTCAGGTGACAACAGGATGTCCCTCATGGTATGGCTCCTCCTGCCGATGACCTAGGGGGCTATTTTGAGTCTTTTCGCCGCCTTCTTTAATGTTTCTTTGCTAACACAAAAAAACTTCAACGCCCCCGGGATTGTTAGCAGTTCATTACCAAGAAATGTATTGCTCGTTGTTTGCTTTTATGGAAGCGAAGTAAGCTTTATCTTTATAGGGGGTTATACACCCTCCCCATACCGACGTTAAGGGCACAGGAAAGTGTGGGGACTTCGCTATACTTGCCGGAGTTGGCACTTTACACCCCCGAAGCTATTTTTTCCAATATCAGTCAAACAGGTACTTCAACACTGAAAAAGAAATTACAACTAACGCCCAGTTGTCAGACAACAAAAAAGTGAGCAGTAACTTAATACAGTACTCGTATATACAAAATAAAAATACACCGTAACCACCTCAGACTTATGTCTGAGTGCCTTATATTTATGGTCACGTGATCCTATCCCTTCAACAGATACATTTGTTGCTTGGGGATTCACGTTCGACCACACGTGTCGGCATCAACACATTGTTCCTACATAACAAACCCATCGCTGGTGACGAAGAGATGCATATCCCTTTTTTTAAGGAGGAGTGCACGTAGATTAATATAACGAATTCGAATTAAAACGCATTCGTTTTTTTTTTGTTTTTTTTAATAAATTCTTGACGTAAAAGAAAGAAAACTACCGGCATCTTATTAAGGTCTTCATGACTGTCCTTAGGAATAAATGACGCCATAAATCTGAGCATGTGCTTGTCTGAAGGAGCGAGATCTTTTCGATTCTCCCGAGATTTTGATGTTTTTGAAACTCACTCTAGATTTATATGCATCAGGGTTCTCTACCAATTTGTTTTTAGATTAAAACAGGGCATTTTCTTTCCAACTCAATAACTTTTTCTGTCATTCACTTTAAGTTGATTGCTTAAATACCTAGAACTATTTCAAAGTGGATGACCTGATCGGAATTTCTCAAAGAAATTACCTGAGGCTTTTTTTACCCCGTTTCTGAATATTATCCACGATTCATTCTTTTTTTATTGTCTACGTTCGCAGACAAATCCACATCTTACTACATTTCACTATGCGTTTGAAAAAACATATATTCAAAAAACTTTTAGGAACATTTTTGCAAACGACGCTTTGTTTGAGAATCTTTAAGATTAAGGCAGAAAACTGATGTCTGATTTTATAATTTTTATAATACTCTATGTATCGTCAGTCAGTTAAGTGCCATACGTGATACACGTTGGGCGATTATGTCTCGAAAGAGAGATGACTGACTGGACAGGTTGACATTACATTCTGTGGTAGAACAGTTGCCAACCAAGTCTAAAGAACCCAATCTGTCCTGCTATTTATCTTGTTACACAGGGCCGTATCTGACTACCGGGCACACCGGGCACGGGTCCGGTCCGATTCGTGCAATCATAGTGAAAATCCGGGCAAGGACCAATGTCTTCGTCAGAAATCAAACTAAACAATTCACGAAGAAAAAAGAAAGAAAGAAAAACGAAGAAAATATCCGAATGAAGGCAGTAAAAATCTGTTTGTTTATTGATTAATTTGGTGAGAAAAGACTGGTTATACGCAGAAAGTCCGAACCCGATTTCCTGCTTCTGTGCCTGATTTCAATTGGAATAGCCGAAAAATCTGCAAAAATCATAGTTTCTGGAAACGGATGACACTGATGATATCATCACATTGTCAACTAATAAATCCGGGCAATTTTCTCTGTGCCAGGATTTTTTTAGCATCACCTACGGCCCTGTTGCTACATATGATATTCTTTGATATTTTTAGCTTTACAAGAGTCAAATAAGATCAAAAGTAGAATATTGCTACCGCATTTGGACTGAAGAAGCCCACTACCGTCCTTCCAGCCTGACAAAGTTCAAAATCAGTTACCAAGACTTGTCAGTGATAAATTAATTTTCAACCAAATAGCTATTCTCATAATAACTGCATAGAAAATTGATTTCTGAACAGTATTTTTAGTGATGAATTTAGTGTTACACTAGACAGACCTGGTGTCTGGATTCGTGGTTTAGAATAATCAACTTAGTACAACTCGGAAGACAGTGGAGAGAGGTCGACTTGAGTAACATTTTCATTTTGTTTAATTACTGTTCAATTATTTTTTCAGTGTTTGGAACAGAAAATACATTGAGTCTTTCAACGTAGATGATGGTATCAAGATAAATTATTGTAATTACCCACAAAACAGTTTCAAAGACGCCAAATACATAGAGTAGTCCCCGGCATCTCCAGACATTTATCACTTGGAATGCAAGTGAATAGCATTGTAATTAGCGAATCTAATATTCTTTTGATGAAAAAAAGTAGTGGACCATTCAGGGAATATAAAAATTGTCGCATGCATATAAAAATTGTTCTATATACGTGAATTGTGTGTGTATGTGTGTGTGTGAATATATATTTTATTTTATATAAGAATTTCGTCAGTTATTTGAGAGCAAACCTTTTAGCAGAGAAAATCTAATACGCATTTCTTGCATATATGCGCAAGACATAAGTCTTTTCAATATAAGCATCATTAGTTTCGATAATGACTCGATACAGCTTCGAAAACGATTGCGCGCGTTGATCAGGGTTTTTTTTACTTAAATTGCCCATAATGTGCTAGATAGAAGCCTCCGACAAATCATTGAGATTGTGAGTATGCAACCAGCGATTAAAACATAGTAGCGAGTTAGGTTCTCATCAATCAGTTAAGTGCCATACGTGATACACGCTTTGGGAGATCATGTCTCGAAAGAGACATGACTGATTGGGCAGAAACTTATCCCGTGGTAGGTCGCCATTGCTTTCTGCGGTAGACTGGTTGCCAGCCAAGGCTATAGAACCTAATCTGTCCTATTATGTAACCCATAATTGGAGAGAAGAGACGGATTAATACCTTTCCCAACTGTATTTGTGCATAAGTGAATGCTCGGAAATCAACTGGAATTCGAACTCGGCACCCCGATTTATCGTTCTGAGTCGATATCTACTGCACCACAACGCACACCCTACGTTCTCATAGATATCCTAAAGCTGTGTAGAAATTAAAAAGTTTATCTTCTTGTTTCCTTTCAAGACGCGGTCGATGATGACTCCCGAGAACACTTTGGGTAAAACTTTTGAGCCTAGTTGCGACAGATATATTTACTAAAATTACACGAAAATATCTTGAAATACTAAAGAGTAGATTTATCAAATATAATCCTCATTGACCTCAACCACGGCCTTGAAAAGACTTCGGATTCTTTCACATCTCCTCTGAACGGTCTCCCTGTTTAAGTTGATGAATGCTGTCATAATCCTTGCTTTCAGTTTATCTTTGGTGTTACAAAGATATTTGTTGGTTTCTTGCTGAACAGCGCCATACGCATAATAATCAAGGGGGTAGCAGTCTGGAGAGTTAGTAAGCGGATCGCAGAAATTGTCTAACAGCCATGCCTGGGTTTTTCTACTTGTGTGGTATGGTGCAGACCCCTCTTGCAAGATATAGGGTTTCATAGCAGCCACCTCTTGATGTCGGCATCTGTGTTGAAATTGAGGCCCTGCGGGAAGATGAATTGAGGCATAACGTTGCCATTACTAGTGATCACTCTAAACACCTTCGTAATCACCATTAGACTCGTTCATTTCTTTCAGTACAACATGTCGTTTCCAAATTTGGGACGGAGTGACTTTCGTCATAGTATTTTTTCTTACAGACGGTGCCCAACTAACCCTACTATATTATTCAGTCGCCGAAATAAAAAAAAAATGTGGGAAAGTGAAAATATAAAATGTCAACAGTTTGCCCATCGCGCCATGTAGCATTAGACATAAAAGCCAAAAAAAATCAATAAGATCTAATCAAATTTCAAAATGATTGCTGCGTCTTTTACCTCTTATCAACCCTTTGAGGGTTATGTTAGATACTAAGACTTTCTTTTGAGATAATAAAGATTTAGTAATGCAAGTCTTACTAATTAACCCATAGGTGGGGAGAGAAGTGGTGAAGTCATGATTTTCTTAAAAATAAGTGAATATAACCAACAAGAATGGAATTGGAACCCTACGATTAAAAATTACGAGTTATTATTCATTACATCACCCGAAAATCCAGCACCTGGTATTCCTAAGCGGACGCACATCTGAGTACCCGAAGTTGCTTAACTTCGGTGATAGTACGGGAACCGGTGTTTTAACCTGATAAGGCCGTAAGCGAAAATTTAGAAAGAAATATGTTAAGTAAAAAATAATGGACAAAGGAAGAATTTATAAAAACGTGATATTTGTGAAATGATGAAATGTAAAAACACAATAAATATATATAACTGCAACATTATCAATAGTAACTCTTTGAGAATGGCTAATGAAAGCCGGAAGTAGACAGACATCGGCTAATTTATATTCAAATTTTGAAGGAAATGATGCGAAATACAGAATAAATAAACAAAATAATCCAGAAGAAAGTACATTAGTTTGTCTTTAATCACATTTGTATAAATGAAACATAGTTGCCCAAATACCTCCACCACACGCACACACGCACACGTACACACACGCATATACACACATACATGCAAACACATATATATATATAAAGGGATATATTTAGGCATTGTTCAGTCAATATTTGACGTTTACTGCCCGCAAGGTATGCCAAGATTTCCATTATGTTAATCCACATCAATTTGCTACAATGCAATTGAATCTATATTTAGCTTTGAATCTTCAATCGAACAACCATTTTGTAAGAAATGTATTCAGCGGCACGTTGCTTCCGTTTAATTCTTTCACATTTTGGTGCATTCCTTTATTTGTGCGTATTAACAAATAATCAGTGCATATTTGTATTTCATATGCAGCTCGTATTTAAATGTAAAATAGAAGTTATGGTTGCTTTATCTGTTTTTGTTTTTATATATGAAACGCGACGGGGAACGGACACGAATGGGAATCATCTGCTTATCATCTTGGAGGTAATCAAGTGAGAAAACTCAATGCGTAGAAAAAGAAAGTTTTTTTTTTTTTTAAAGATTTTTGTTGCTATTATTTACCCGGTATAAAGGCCAACAGTTATTCAAGGTAAAGGGTTTATAAATGAGTTGTTAGTTTGAGTTTTGTTTAATATCATTCTCTGTGGGTTATTTAATACCAAAAAGGTGTAGTTTTAAGGTATTTTTTAAAATATTCAGCTATAGTGAGAAGGTTGATTTAGTTAGATTTTAATTAAATTTTTTTTATTCTTTTTCATTTTAGAAAACTGAAAATGTCTTCTAGTTTTGTATTCAAAAATGTTTTGCTGAGAGTAAATTTTTTTCCTTCAAAAATGTTATGGTATTAATATTTCCTTCAAAAATATATATTTTTCTTTAAATTTCTATTTTTATGTACATATATCTATAAAAATGTATTTTTATACTTTAATAGTGTTTTGAACCCAGTTTGGGGTTAACTATTTGCCCATAGGTGGGACCCTAACATGTTCTACCACTCCGGGTCAGGATAGTCCTGGGAACAACAGCAATTAAGAGGTGATTCACTGCTCCTCACAACCTCCCAATCAGAGGCCTTACTGCCGGATGCAGTTTACCGTCATGCCCAGGCCCAGAGTTTGCTGTTAGAGCGTGGCAGGAAAGAGTATGTGATTATGAGGATATGTAGGACAGTTAATGATTGACAATATTTACATTATTAGGACTATTATCCTAATCTTTGTTGCTATTTGTACGCTCCGGCCTTTTTCAGGTGCTAGGAAGTTCGAACCGAACCCTTTATTGGAAGTCATGAGTTATCTCCCTCTAACTCGACTCTTACTTGTTCACCATTGCAGTAGCCTGGTATTGAACTCACAACTCTTTAGGTCAATATCAAGTTACAGCAGTGGTGAACAAATTCATCATCATCATTTATCCATCACACCCAATGGTGCATAGGGCAGCAACATTTTGTTGCTGTTTCTGATTTTTTACGGGACAAAGTTGTTGGACCTGCACCCAACCCCCAACCGGTGGAGCATTCTTGGTCCTTACGTTTACAGCACCTGGTATTCCCAAATGGTCACTCATTTAAGTACTGACCAGGCTCGATGTTGCTTAACTTTGGGGATCGGACGGGAACCGGTGTATTCAACACGATATAGCCGTATACGGTGAATAAATTACTTAGTCTAGAATAGGGATGCCCAATTCTCACCTTCAGTCTTTGATAAGGTTCAGGACCGTTTGGGCCTCCTTCAATTCTTATTCCTCGAACGAAACGTTGCTAGCATTCATTGCCAGATGTTCCAGTAGACTGCCTTTATTAGTTTCTCCCACAGCGGGGTGGTGTAATGGTTAAACAGCTTATCTTTTTGTTTCAGTTACGACTGAATAGTGAGTTTGATTCTTACTTGATTTTCCACACTTTGAGCCATTTGCTACATCCAAGCTACTCTTAGAAAATCATTTTTCTTTCACGTAGTTTAATGGTAGTGGTTATTAAGCTTGTTTCGTTAGATCAATTATGACTAAACAGTAAGTTCTATCCTCCATGAGTACTCCATATTTTCAGCCTTGTGCTACATTTAATTTACCCATAGAAAAATCGCCATGAGTTTTTTCCAGTTTAAAGCTTCCCAGTTAGGAACCCGCTTTGACACACAAACCGAGTCGAGGTCCCCATTCCCTACGTACATAAAGAAAAATTTTTCAATCACAAAGCGTTTTCCACTCAACTGTAAGATTGTGATACAGGCTTCCGAGGGGTTATTTTCTTGATTATTATAATTTTAACTTTTTCTAGGTTCAATCATTAATTATATTTGTCTATATTTCTGAGATGATGTAGTATTTACACTATTTACAGTATTCGGACTATTGTCCTCATTTTTGTGGCCATTTGTGAAGTAGGAGTGATGGACATTTTTTTCTTTTTCTTTTTTCTAACGAGAGTTGGGCATACCGGAAAACAGTTTTTGGAAATGGTTATCTCTTTTGGAAATCGAAAGCAGAATTGAGAAAGTTGAATTATATCCACCAACAAGAGCGGAAGTGATGGTTGGGAGGTCAAGGGGCTATCGAGACTATAAGTGGGGAAATGTAAGCAAATAAAAAAATAAGACCTTATCTATAGCCCAAACAAATGAAATGAGAAACGAACCTATAAGATTTGTCTACATGGCGAACCGAGGGTTATGGAAACAAAACTCGCTGATGACAGGTCGATAAAATGTCTGGTTGATATTCATGTGAACAAAGAAGACCAAAGCCTGAGAAATTATATTCGTTATTAGAAATTGAGATAGTTAAAAATTAATCATTAAAATAAACCCCGAAATTATTACTTTTTTACATTTTAAGACATAGGTGAACATGTGTCTCCACAGTTTTCTGTCTTTTATAACTAATTTTTTTTTACTGTTTGTCATTGCTATTGTCTTTTGTTTTGAATTTCATTATCACAAAAACGTTAAGTAGGATAAGCTTGTCTTGCCATCACTATATCTTGTGAGTGTTAAAATCTCCTAGCCTCGTTTCATCATTATTCGTTCAGATAAGTTAGTTGTCTTTTTCTGATTCTAAGTTTCGTGTATTTATGTATTTTTTTATTTTTTCTTCTCACATTTTTTATAAACATATCGCTCCAAGCAAGGCATTTTACTGCCACTGTTTTGCCGGGGGTTACATAGAAAGAAAGCTATGAGAAAGAGTAACAGGTTATAGGGGGTGTCAGGAAGTGGGTAAGAGAAGGATGAGAATACTGATGAGAATAGAGTGGACGGAGAAAGGAGCATGAGAGAAAGGATATAGGTTAGTGAGATAGGAGATGACTTCTTTTTATAATTATATTGCCCCAAGCAAGACATTTTACTACCACTGTTTTACAGGAGGTTACATAGGAGAAAGTAATGAAAAAGAGTGACAGGTTATAGGGGGTGTTAGGAAGTGGGTAAGAGAAGGATGAGAATACTGATGAAAATTGAGTGGACGAGAAAGCAAGTAAACGGAAGGGAATTCCACATGAGGGTAGTTCGAGAAAGGTAGCTGATGGAGTAGAATTTGTGTTTACATTTTATTGGTTTCACAGTAAAAAGGTGGGACCTAGTTGCTAATCTTGTGGCTCGAGTAAATGTATATATAGGGGTCATCAGTGAGCTAAGTTCATCGGAGCAGAAACCGTGAAAGTATTTGTAGAAGGGACACTGGGAAGCCACATTGCGCCGGTGAGAAACTGTATCTGAGCTGCCAAGATGGGATCGATCAGACTCTCCGTTGGATTTGGTCAAGGACCCCTAGGTGAATAGCGGGAGCACCCGACCAGATATGGCAGCAATATTCAATGCACGGGCGGATGGTAGATAGATGTTCTGTCCATGTTTCTTTTAGTCTCTATCGGTAGAATCACAACTATTTTTTAACTGTGATCTCATCTTGCAGCAACATCCATTATCATATTAGATTAGATAGAATTTCAGCGTTCTTTATGTTTTTTTTAATCATTTCACCTCGAGCAAGGCGGAAATGCCACTGATGAGCGGGGGACTACATAACTGTAGAAAAATTAATTAGAAGAGAGTGAGGAGTACAAACTAGTTAGAAAGGAGCAATAGAAAGCTGAGAATGCAGGTGCGATGACAGATACGTAGGTGGAGAGAAAGGGAAGGTTATACGGGGGTGGGGAGAGAGCTAGAGTCCAGTGGTTAATAGATGAGTATTGACATTGCATTTAAATTTCTGGAGGTTGTAGCCATCAGGAAAGCAAGAATATGGGAGCGAGTCCCACAGGCGGGAAGTGCGAGAGAAGAAGCTGCAGGAGTAACGAAATGTCTTAATACTTTTCATGATTTCTGAAAGTCGTTTTTCGCAATTCTTATCCACTTTCGAATTTCGTCACGTTTTGCAGCATCTCTTTCCACACAGCATAAACAGTCAAATCAACTCATTCATAACAGGTGTGTCCATGAAAGGCCTTGTTAGCGATCAGTCCTGTGAAGACCGTTTGATCAGTTCCAGACGATCTCCAAATCTGACTACACAATCTTGTTCCCTATTTACTCTGTATTAACGACCTCCAAAACACAGATCTATAAAAAGAACACAGATCTCTATGCAGATGATACTACAGTCTCTGAATTCACATCCATAAATCTAGATAGCCAGAGTTTAGTATCTGATCTCTCCTCTAAAATAACTCTGGTGGCTCAATGGATGAAAGACTGAATTGTAATATTCAATACCTTCAAAACTTCGCTAGTAAGGTGCCATCATCACTTTGCAGGCACTTAACATTTACGTATTATAAAAATTAGCTGTTCTCTCAAGGAGGCTCCTTACCTTCAACGCCAATAAGGAAAAGGTTCACTCCAGACCTTAAGTTAAATACGAGCTATCGCTAAAAACGCCAGGAAATGGTCATTTGTTTTCATCCCTCACCAGTAAGTACCAGACATATCCTACTATGCTCTAACTTTACAAGAGTCAAACCAGAGAAAATGGAGTATTGTTGCTATACCAGGATTGAAACTCTCCAGTTATCACTTTACATACTTGATTGAGTTCAGAAGCGTCGCCTCGGCCATGTGGATAATGAATTACTTTTTATTTTACAACCCCGATCTCACAACCGAAGCAGGGTATGCCTTTTGCTACTCCATTGTAATTTCCTTAAAAAATGTTGACGAGATACATTCCTAAGTTCCACTAAGCCTGACCTTTAACCGCTAGGCCATGTACACGAAAATGAATAATTCCTATTCGTTTTGTATTCCAGAAGGAGGTTCCACACATGTTTAAGAGAACCGCTACTTTTTAGAATTGTCGTTGCTTACATGCTATCCTCAGCATCCTTCTGTAGAACCACATTTCGATTGCTTCAAATCTTTCATCTTTAATGAGATTGTCTGCTATATTGAAGGACGACATCTTCCAGTACTTACTTCTTTGTTTCCAGCGAAATCTTTCTGTCTTTCTATATTTTATTCAGCTTCTGGTATGCATGCTTGGCGATACCTATACGCCTTAGAATCTCAGTGTCGCACTTTCCCTCTTCTGTTAGGACACTTCCCAGGTATCTAAATTTCGGCACCTGTTTGATATTAATATCTCCGATTTGAAATTGGCATTTTTTACTGATCACCCTGCATTCAGCTTTCTTGTAGTTTATATGTAGTCTTTTCTTTCCACTTTCTGTAACTACTTCCTGTAGGAGGTCTTGAAGCTTACTTTCTGTGTCTTCTGTCAACATTCTATCTTCTGCGTACTGACACACACATACATAGATACATATATACATACATACATGCAAATTTTTACCCATTGTTAACAATAACAATACAACACACATACAGACACTACGAGATACAAAATCGCCTCTTGGAATTCAGGCGCCATATACACACTTACGCCACACAAGAATTCAATTGGACAATCGAAAAAAATATTCTTCGTCTTCACTCAATTTCTGATGAAACATTTTTTAGCCAAATATGTAAAATTCACAAACGTTTTTCTATTTGTTCTTATTTAAGCAATGTTTTTAATTCTAAAACCTTTGCAAGTGGTGTGCATTTCAAACTCTATTTGGATTTAACATTCGAGCTGAAGATTCAATTGTTACCAAAACGGAAACCAGATATTATACTCTCCAAAATAAATCGTAAATTTGAAAAAATAAGAAACCAATAGATGTTGAATAAATACAAAGGCTACAGATGTTTTTTTTATAAAACGGGTCTTCTTCAAGTTCCTTACAAAATGAAAAATGCATGACATCGGAAAGTGAGAGAAATGCAGGTGTTTTCATGTACATGTCCAATATGTTTCATTCAAGCACAAGAAAAAAAGTGCCATAGGAATGTTTAAGGTTTCCACGGAGACATGTTCCTATTAGATCGTGGCAAATCAATCAACAATGCAGGTGTGTTTTATAGGATTCTTTTTTTTTTTAATATACCATAAAAACAAACTGTATGGCCTCTGTTAAATCAAAAATAATCCAGCAAATATATTGATGCGAGGTCGAGTGGTTAGATTATTAGCATCATTTTTTATTTGTTATTTTTTATGATTCCACCCCAAGTAAGGAAGTTTTACTCCCACTGTTGCACAGGAGGTTATACAGGGGAAAGTGATGAGAAAGAGGGTTAGTTATAGGAAATGTCAGGAGGAGGGTAATAGACGGATGAGAATACCGGTGTAATGGGGGTGAAGTGAGTGGACAAAAGTGCTTGAGAGAAAGGATACGAGTTAGTAAGACAAGAGATGCCTATTGACCTTACATTTAAATTCCTGGAGATTGTAGCAGTCAGGAAAGCAAGTATATGGAAGGGAATTCCACGGGCGAGAAGTGAGATAAGAGAAGCTGTTAGACTAGAAATTGCTGTTACATTTTATCGGTTTCACTGTAAAAGGGTGGGGCTTAGTTGCTAGTCTAGTAGCACGTGTAAATTCATACCTAGGGGCACCAGTGAGCTAAGTTAATTGAAGCAGAAGCCGTGAAAGTATTTGTAGAAGAGGCACAAGGAAACTACGTCACGCCGGCGAGAGAGCGACTGCAGCCGTGTTGTCAAGTCGGTATCGATCACATCACAGATTTTGTCAAGAACCCTGATGTGAATAGCAGGGCCACCCGACCAGATGTGGGAGCAGTATTCAATACACAGGCGGATGTGCAGGATGGATTCAGACGGACAAAACTTCCTGTCCTTGCACAGTGAACCAACCTTCTTAACAGCGGAATTAGCTATGGATTCGATATAGTCATTCCACTTGAAGTCCGAATCTCATGCCCCGACAATTTGGTGAAGATATGACTCCTTGATAATATCAGCCTGGGAGATAGTAAGTCGCCGTTGGGTATCGGGTCGGAATGAGAAATCAGGGAGCAAAGTTCTAAAACCAGTAGAGTTTTTTATGTTCACTTTCACGCAAATACCTTTGGGAAAGCTATTGATCCACTACTTCTCTCCCTAGATATAGATTAAATAGTAGAGTAGTGTTGGTTCTTCAGCCTTGGTTGGAAACCAGTCTAGGAGAAGAAGTACCCAAAATAAAAAAGCATGTAGCCGTGGCAAAGAACATACTATGCAACTAAGGAAAGTATCGTCGTGTATATAATATATGTTGGTTGGTTGGTTGTTTTGTTTTTATGGCATATCAACCTCGGCGTGTCATTTATTGCCAACTAAATGTTATTTATTTATTGCTGGTAATACCTTTTTTCTTTCAACAATTTATTGTTGTTTTATATAAGTTTTGTGTCTAGTAATAGTTTTTTCTTTTCGAATATCAAGATTCATTGGGATTTGTTTTTAAGGGCAGGGTTCCCAAGTCCTACACTTGTTATTTAACCCATAACTTGAGGGAAGGGACGGATTAATACCTTTCCCAAGGGTACCAGTGCTTAAGTGAATGCAGAGTATTCAACTGGAATTCGAACTCGGCTCACCGATTTCTCTTTCCGAGCCGATATCCACTGCACCACAACGCACATCCGTCACTAAACGTTTACAGCATCTGGTATTCCCAAGCGATCACCCATCTAAGTACTGACCAGGCTCAACGTTGCTTAACTTCGGTGATCGAGCGAGAATCGCTGTATTCAACGTGATAGGCCGTAAGCCTTATAATATATGTAACCCTGGGGAAAAGCATACATTGCAACTAAGAAAAAAATCTTGACTTTGGTAGAGCCATAAATCCCTCACTTGTCCCCGCTTTGGGTTAATAGAGTGGATCCTTGAGCCCTGGATAGAAACCAGTCTAAGAGAAGTACAAAAGATTAAAAAATATGGCAAAGAACATTCTATGCAGCTAAGCGAAGGATCGTGGAGTTCAAAACAAATTGTAAACACAAATTCTCCTCCATCAGTTTCTTTTCTCGCGATATCCGCGTGTGGAATTCGCTTCCTTTTACTTGCTTACCCGGCAGCTACAATTTTCAAGAATTTAAATGTAAAGTCAATAGTCATCTCCTATCTCACTAACCTGCATCGTCTCTCTCTCTCACTCTCACGCTCCTTTCTCAATCCACTCCACTCTCATCAGTATTCTCATCTTTCTTTTACCCCTGGCACCCCTGGCACCCCTTGTAACCTGTCACTCTTTCTCATAACTTTCCTCTTATGTAACCGCCTGCACAACAGTGGCAGTAAAATACCTTGCTTGGGGCGATATGATTATAAAAAAAATCTATACTATTATAATGCGGTTATAAAGTGGGGGATCAATTCTACATTACAATTGATATATAAATTGATCCCTCACTTTATGGCCACAGTCATCCTTCTCTCATGCTTCTTTCTACATCCACTCCGTTCCATCATTATTCTCATCGTTCTCTTACCCACTTCTTGATACCTCCTATAACCTGTCACTCTTTCTCATAACTTTCCTCTTATGTAACCCCCTGCAAAACAGTGGCAGTAAAATGCCTTGCTTGGAACGATACGATTATTAAAAAAAAAAAAAAAAGATGCTGAAAAACATATTTCAGTTTATATTTTCTCTACTTTTTAATATATTTACAATAGCATATTTAATGTCGTGAGATCGTTTGATTCATACTATTTAGAACTAGCATCATAGCCCGGCGTTGCCCGTGCAACCCAGGACATTTAAGTAGTAGGAGAAGATGCAAGACACCTTCCGCCATTGAAGAGTCCCATTGATTGTCGTCTTCCAGTAAACCGCGTTTGAAGCAGGCTTCCCTTTAGTAATTATAATGTTTATAATATTAAATGGATAAATTCCTTTAAAACTCGGTTATATAGAAGATAATTATATAAAAAATTGTTATTTCAAAATTGTTAAAAAATTCCATTAAAATATCTATTTTCTTTTGTTTTGCGTAAACGTGATTTGATGTTTTCTGTGACATTGTAAACAACATTGTGTTTGTTTTTGTTTCAAAATTACGGGGGAAAATATTTACATTTTTTGTTGACTAAATAAATTTAACATAAAAATAAAAATTATTTATTTTGTTTTACTGAAATTAGAAATATAAAATCAATTACGCTCTCAGTTTAGAAATTTTCTAAGAATATTTAAAAATGCAGACATTTAATTTTAGAGGAAAATGTTGCATTAATGCCACACGAATTAAAGACAGTTGATTTCCTGCATAAAATATTTCGCGAAAAAAAAGCTTTATTTTTTTTTTTTTCTGGATTATGAAATATTAAATCTGAAAAAATACTTAAATAATAAAATTAACCATTGGCACTTTTTTTAAACATATTTTGTTTTATTTTGAAAAAAAAAAACACTTCTTTAAAAAATGTTTCTTTTGTTTCAAAATTTCGGGGTAAATATTCACATTTCTTGTTGACCAAATGAATTTTTAAAACGTCGGAATAAAAATTTTAATATAAAAGCTCATTTTTTTTTAATAAAAATATTTGAGTCGCGTTTGACACGTGTGATTTGATTTCTGTTACGTAATTTAGACACCATCTTAGATCTTAGATGTTTTACGGAGCAAATGTAAACAACCGGCTCCATTGGCCAAAATGTGCGAAAGAGAAAACTGCTGAACTTAAATTTAAAAAGAATGTGTTGACCTGGTTTCCCTGTAGACATGTATCCCTAGAAAGTCTGAATAGCGTAGCTTAAAAAATGTAGACGTGCATAGGGAACAGTCACAGACAGACTCACAGATTGCCTTTTATATATAGGAAATGCCGTCTGTCGTGCAAAAGAAATAAACTAAAAACAAAAACAAATCATAGACAGAAATTACAAAAAGTTTTAACAAAGCAATAAGAACAAGATTTTTCAAAAATACATTGGCATGATAAAAAATAAAAACTGGTTTAAAATGTTCCAGAAAAAGAACTTTAGCTAATTATAGTGTAATAAGCAGAAAAAAAATCAATTTAGCCGCAATAAAATATTTCCAGAATCTGGTGTTATGAATGTCAACATTTAGAAAAGAGCCAGAATATTCATAGTTATTTAAATGCCATAAGAGATACACGCTTGGGCAATTATGTCTTGAAAAAGAAACACGACTGACTAGGCAAAAGATTTTCCCGCACTGGGGTGCCATTACCTTCTGCGGTATACTGGTTACTAACCAAGGATATAGAACCCAATCTGATCTGCTATTTAACCCATAGCTGGAGGGAAAATAGACGGATTAATAACTTTCTGTGCCTCGGCATATGAGGACAGCTGGTTTACTGTCTTGCACAGCGCTCGGTCTACACATCATCTACGTATTTTGGAAGCAATTTGCTTGAAAATTCAACAGCCGAGCCTGTGCAGACAGAAAGAGCGGTTTTTACGCTCCTTACAATTGCTGGTGAGTCTGTGAGTACAACATTTTTTCACTTTTAAACACTCTTGTGGAATTACATGTGTACACCCCCCTTACATTTTATGTGTGTTTTTTTTTTTCCAATAAATTTATTTTTAAACGAGTTCCATCATCTCCCAGCATTGTAAGTAATTTATTTTGCCTTGTCCTTTTCCTTAATTCCCTTAAAATTAAAGCCAACGAGAACCCTTGATAAGAGTTGGCCGAAAGGTTCCTCGGGTTTAAATAATATAACGTATGTTCTTTTTAAAACCATTAATAATTTCTGTAGGTACAAATCGTTATATATATATATATATATATATATATATATATATATATATATATATAAACACCTCTGTTCTTCTAACGAAATTTTCCTGTTACTTTGCTTAGGTTTTTGAAGGTATTTTCCACTATTCGAATGCTAGTTCGAATTCAGGTGTTAAACTTTTTCACCGTCTCATAAACAACATATTTAAATCGCCATACTTCTTTAAGTTTGGAATCTACAATTCATGTTGGTTGATTGATTTTTTAGCGGCATATCAACACCTCCATGAGTTATTTAATGCTGAACTCTAAATATTTTGAACCCAATTTCTTGCCTTTAACTAAATTTACTTTGAACATAATTTTATACCTTCAGCAACAGATAAAATGTATTGTTGATAATTTTACGAGGGTCATTCAATAAATAAGGTGAATTTTTCTAATGTGAATATTTCTAATGTAGATAGAAGCTTACTTTTTTTTCAATGTAGTCTCCCAGCAGTGTCACACACTTTTCCCAGCTGTGCTTCCGTATTTCCTCAGCGTTAAAATCTTGGGACTGATGTCTCAGCCAATTGCTCACAGCACTTTTGACTTCATCGTCACTTTCAAACTTCTTTGAATAATTTAGCCCACTTGTAGATATTTTTTGGCTGAAACATGTGGCACCATACACAGTTGACATTCTCCTATGAATTTCAAGTGGTTTGCACCTTCAGCAACCAAAAACTTGATAACTGACCTCTGTTCAATTCTAGAGCATACGTTTTGGTCGGCCATCTTTGTTAATCTCCAAAGCTCTCAAAGTTTTTTTTCAGTCTGCAAAAAACATTAAATCTCTTTGAAAAAGAAGTAAAGGAAAAAAAGTAAGCTTCTATCAGTCCTTATACCGAAAAATTCATCTTATTTATTGAATAACCCTCGTACTATAAAATTGTATTGTCAGTAATTTTACTATAAATGGGTACTGTAAGTCATTATTTATATAAAATGTATTGCCAACAATTAAAATCTGATTTGTTTTTTTAAGATTTAACTTTTACCCATAGCCAGGGCACTAACAGTTGCTACAACCCCGGGTCATGGTGGACCTGATAACAATAGCCATTAAGATGTGGTTCCACATTCCTCAAAACCTCTACACTCACAATCAGAAAGCACGCTGATTGATGTTAAGCTGTTCAATTCATAGTTCACATCTTGGACTGTTCCTCTTATTGCAACCATATGTTCTGTCTTCTTACAAGAGATCGTCAGTTCTCAGGTTAAGTCGACCACATCAACTCACTGTGTTAACGTTACTTTAAGACATGACATGTGTCACAATCGAAAATGGAGTTGTGCGATCGTTATATCACACTTGCTAGGTTTGCTTCACCTGCCTTCTAAGATTATAAGGAAATCAATAAACTGTCAATAATTATGGAACCGAAGGCTCACAGATTCATCTGATATTGAACAATCATACGTTTTAAGTTTATAAGAAAATGTAAGATCTTCTGAAAATATAATTTTGAAATGCTCAAAATGTTATTAAAAACATGCAAATATTACAAGTGAAACGATAAAATGTTCAAAGCATCTGATTTCAATCAAGAATGCATTTCCTGCTCATGCGAAGATTCATAAAAAGAAAGATCTTATTTTTGGTCCCTTTTATTGAAGGTTGTTGTTTTTTTTTGTTTTTTTTTTTGTTTTTTTTTGTGTGTGTGTGTGTGTGTGTGTGTGTGTGTGTGTGTGTGTGTGTGTGTGTGTGTGTAAGTAATATAATACATGTGTCTTGTGGTGCAGTGGATATCGACTCGGAACGAGGAATCGGGGAACCGAGTTCGAATTCCAGTTGAATTCAATGCATTCACTTACGCGCAAATACTCTTGGTAAAGGTATTAATCCGTCTCATCTTTCCAGTTATAGGTTAAATAACAGGACAGATTGGGTTCTATAGCCTTGGCTGGCAACCAGGCTACCGCAGAAAGCAATGGCAACCTAGTGCGGAATAATTTTCTGCCCAGTCAGTTATGTTTCTTTCGATACATGATCGCCCAAGCGTATCACGTATGGCACTTAACTGACTGATTAAATACAAGGACAAAGATTTAGCATGTATTAATGTCAATGAATGCAGCTATTAATAAGAATGTTAATAGCTGCATTTGTTTTTTTTACTAACGAAGTGTTATGACTGAGGGGCCATAGAAAGATAACATGGACTCGCATATGAGGTTGAATAGTATATTCTCGGAAAACGTAGTACAAAGATAAACGTGGACTGCAGAGTACTTTCTCTCGCAGGCGTCCTGACTCACTCACTCTATGGCTACTACTCAGTCACTCCCCACTCAGAGTTGGTTGCCATATTATAAAGGTGTGGACAAGTCCATTTGCAGGTAGGTCCCCACAATACGCCCTTCCCAAGCATTTTACATTTAAAAGGGTTATTATTTTTCTAAAATGTAATAACTTTTCTTTTTGGGATTGATTGTTAAAAGCTCGGTAAATTTCCTCTTTCTCCCCGACCTTCGTTGTTCGGGCATATGTTGCGGGGGCTCAATATCAAATGATCTCGGTGGGATCTTCCACTTCATTCTGTGTGCCGTTAGAATCCATTTCATGCCGTTTTTTAATTTGATTAACGTGTCTTTTGTGGGTATGTCTTGGTTCCTGTATTATATACACCATCTCGCTGATCCTTCTTGTGATCGTGTCCTCCTCCCAGTACGGCATATTCTTTTGGAAACTTTTAAAGAAGATTTTCTGACTTTTTTTTTTGTTTTTTTGTATTTTTTGGTCTTACGTATTTTTGACTGTTTAGGAATTAATTTTTCAAACATGGATCTCATCTTCGTCGCCAGTGTTATGACCGAAGGCCCACAGAAAGATAACACGAACTCAGATTAACA
Source organism: Ascarosepion bandense (assembly GCA_037127315.1). NCBI lineage: Eukaryota > Metazoa > Mollusca > Cephalopoda > Sepiida > Sepiidae > Ascarosepion > Ascarosepion bandense. The sequence continues at coordinate 1,713,198 of JBBBDQ010001617.1, read as the reverse complement.
TTTATAAATATACCATCGTACATCGATTATTACTGCCACACCTGGCCTGGTCTTGTTCTTCTGCTATGGTGGTGTAATAGGGTCAGCTTAGATTCGGCACGAAGCCAAAAGTATGAGGCACCTAGCTGGGACTTCTGCTCTATATTTATAGACTTTTGGCAACAATCCAAAGAAGAATCTACAACGTTATAAGTCCTAACCTGGCACTTCGGTTTCAGTCAATTTTCCACCGCTATAACGTAACTTTAGTTCATTTCTATAAATATTTTCACGGTAATTGTTATGAGCTTTTCTTTTTGTTACCTAGAATTCAGTACTCGATTGGCAATTAAATTCCATAATTTTATTAAAATTGATTAAGTTTTATGCCGTAATGTTTAATTATTTAACTCTCCTTTGGATTTTTGTTCTGTCGCTATGAATCCTGTTTTGGTTTTTTAATGTCTCTCTGTTTCTTTCACTAAGAGTGACTTTTTATTGCGTCTTGGTGGCTTTGATCTTCTTCCATGGGATTAAAATTGTTGTGAATCCCGGAATAGGAACCACACAAAATAAAGGAACAACAAACAGAATTTGAGATAGAAAAATAAGTATATTAAACGTAAAGAATACAAACTTGAAAGCAGGTTAGTAATCCAGGAATACAGTTAGTAAAACGGATATATACAATGTCTCTGAAGTGAAGCCGTTGTAGAATTAGTAGGTCCACGTCGGAAGCTGCCGGGTGCTGTATATTAATATTCTGCTGAGTGGAGCTCAGAGCTACTATGAACTACTGACGCTGAATCCTCGGTATCTTTCGGTATCTGACGTTATCTCGCGGATCACTCGATGACTGACGATGTCTGATGTTATCCGACGTCTTGCTTCTATGTCAGGAGTATATGTATACTCTAGACGCGTCTATTATCATGTAAAAAGGGGAGACGCTACAACACTTAGCATATTGAAAATTAGACATGTAAAGAAATGCTTCAAACAATTATACAGCTGCATGTCTTTCTCTTTGACAAAAATATTACCATTGCAGAATACGGAAAGCCAAATATAACAAGTTTGGTTGAACAAGACAATAGAAAAGCAATATAATTTATATTAATTATCAATATTTCAAACTTCCCTAAAAAAGCACATGTTGTTTTTACGGTTTCTCAGGTGTTTGGGGTTATTTACAGACGAAACTATTTTTTGCTAGTGCTTATTAACATTATTTTAGAGCTATTAATTATTTTTTCAGATACGTCATATTATTTCACCCATAAGTAGGTGAGAATAGATTGATTTTCATGTAAGTGAATATTATGATCTTAAGCGAACTCGGATCTGCGAGTTCTTATTTTGAGCCGCAACCTTTTGCATCGGCAGCATATCCCTCACAATATCCTCGCGAGGGATGAATTTGAAGTTGATATCGCTTACCTAGCCTCCATAAAAGCGCTTTTCAACGATGTCCTAAAATGAAGGCAAATATAAATGATACTAGTATATACTATATATACTATTAAGTAGTATATATAGTGTATATATATAAATAATCAAAACCCACGAGTGTGAGGAGAAATTATATATATATATATATATATATAGTCATCCACAGACAGATTTGTTTCGCTGTAACACAGCTCATCAGTACGGTTAGACATCCGATTGATTTTAACCCATATATATATATATTCCGTTGGTAAACGAGTTATTACGCGGCCTAGGTTTCTACCATGAGTGGTGTCTTCAGGCGATTTGCAATAACTGATTTTACCGTTCACCGTTTACCTTTTCTTTAAGAACGCTCACGTAACGGTGTTTTTTTTATTTGAACGTTCATGTAGTAGGGAATTTTTGAACGCGCAATATTTAAAATTACAAGGAATTATAACGTTTTCATCCATGGTTGTATGAACCTAATAGGTATGCATGCTATTTTCCGTGTCGCAATGTACTTTTAATTCATAATTATATGATTACATAATGCTGTACAATATTTATTGTATTGAGTACTGTTTATAAAAAACTAAATGCCAGGGAAGTCAAAATCGTAAAACCTTGTGTCCTCTTTACCTGGATATATATATATATATATATATATATATGTGTGTGTGTGTGTGTGTTTTATGAAGGATTTTCGATTATTATCCATTGTAATAATCGAAAATCCTTTATAAATTATATTACTCTGTTAAATTAAATAACTGAATTTAACATTGAGTTCTCTTGAGTTCGTATCTTTTGGAATTTACCTGGATTACATACCAAGTGTACTATGTTTTATATATATATATATATATATATATATATAACGGTCTCTTTTATAATGAAGAAAATTCTTTTAAAAACTTTCAGTGAACTTTTTGTCATGATATCACTTCTTAATTCTGAATAAAAAGAATTCGTTTCAAATATGAAGCGAATTCATAAATCTTTGTTAATCGACCTTAATGTCGGCTGCTTATTCCTTATTCTGATTCAGCCAAGGATGCAATCGTAGCTTGAATTTAACCATTGTTATGCAAATATACTCTTTTTCGTTTGAATGCCTCTATCATCTTCTACAGTTTCTTCTCATGTTGGCATTTAGGAAAGCAACCTGAGAAATAATCTGGTTCATCTTAATCTGACACGGTTACGAAGAAATATGAGTTTGAAGATTTTGTTTTCATCGAATGTTGTGTCATGGCAATGGCGATGCAAATGTTAGGACAAAACAATGATTAAGGAGAAGTGAAATTATGCCTATTTTTCATTTATTAAGTATATGACTTACTTTCATTGTGTTTATCTATTAGGTTGTTACAAAAATAATGGCCGCTCTATGTTTTGTATTTTGAGAAGCCATTTTGACATAGTATTTACGGTATATATTATGAGAAATTTTAGAACACATAGCAATTACTGTGTGTTCTTTAATAATTTTTTAATTACTTTCAGACAGAAATAATCTTGAATCATAGAAGCCCTTAATTATGAATATGACAGAACATGATCTTTGTTTACTTTTCTTACAGGAGTTCAAACTTGGGTACAGTGACTCCTTAACTTCTGCCAGTACCAACAGATCATGGGGAAATGGGCCCAAAAGTGATCGGACAGTACGAAGGGGTTTCCAGAAATTCTGTCCTGATGATGGGTACCTTGAAGATGAAGGTAGAGGACAAATGCCTGGTCAGGATCGATTACATTGCAGATCCTGCTTTGGATTTTGCCAAGAATCTCGAGATCAATAGTAGGAGAACCCGACCAGATATGGCAACAGTACTCAATGCACGGACGAATAGTAGATTTATAAATTGATTTTGACCAGTAAAACTTTCTGACCGACACGGTGACTCAACCATCCTAGCATATTTTTTTAACCATATCACCCCCAAGCGAGGCAGGACAACCAGTAGTGCACAGAGGGTTTACAGTGAGAGAAAGGACTGGGCACAGGGGATATTGAAGAAAGGATGAAAGGGTTTCAAGAATACAGAAAATAGTAATGGAAATTTTTGGAGATTGCAGTTATCAAGCAAGCAGTTAAACAAAAGAAAGTTCTAAAGGCAGGAAATGCGAGAAAAGAAACTTTTCGAGTAGAAGTAGTGGTTACATTGTACTATTTCGACGGTAAAAGAGTAGGAACTGGATGCCAATCTAGTAGCATGCTAAAATTTAAGTAATCGGGGCACTAGGGAAAAAAACCGTCAGTGCAGTTGCCATAAAAATGGAATTTGTCGAGAACCTCGAAACGAATACCAGGAGTACTTGTCCAGATATAGCAACAGTATTTAATGCACGGACAAATAGTAGATTTATAAATGTGCCAGATGAATTCTGATAAGAAAAAAACACTTTCTGTCCGAACACAGTCACCCAATATTCCTGGCAGTAGACGCAGCTATAAATTCGATATAGTCGTTCCACTTCAGATTTTTTTTTTAATCATATCACCCCGAGCAAGGCTGTAACGCCATTGATGTGCATGGGGCTACGTAAGAGTGAAAAAGTTTGGAAAAGAGAAAACCGGAAACCACATCCTAAACAGCGATCAAGGGATGAGCCGCTACACCTGTACAATAGACGTGGGTGGAGTGTGAACCGGGCGATAGTTTAGTCTATCTACTCCAATTGAAAAAAAAAGAAATAAATAAAGAAAAGAAAAGTGAAAAGATTGGAAAAGAGAAAACCGGAAACCACATCCTGAACAGGGAACAAGGGATGAGCCTCTACACCTGTTCAATAGACGTGGGTGGAGTGTGAACCGGGTGATAGTTTAGTCTATCTACTCCAATTGAAAAAAAAAAGAAATAAAGAAAAGTGAAAAGACTGGAAAAGAGAAAACCGGAACCACATCCTAAAGAGGGATCAAGGGATAAGCCTCTTCACCTGTACAATAGATCGGTTGAAAATGTGAAACCAGATAGGAACAATGTGTTACTCTTCAGGAGGCTAGCATCAGCTGATAGTGGTCAGGAAAGTTTGTCTATGGTAGTTAAAGGAAATCAGTTTTCTAATGTCTGTATTTCTGAGAAGAGGTAGTATTTACACTATTTACATTGTTTGGACTATTGTCCTTATCTTGGTTGTAATTTGTACGACGTTTCGGCCGTTATACGCTCCGGCTTTCTTCAGGTGCCAAGGATTTCTAACAGAACCCTTTATTACGATCAATATATCATTCTCATTTCTTGTGCGAAGCCTCTATTAGTAGTCATGAGTTATCTCGCTCCAAACTGACTCTTTAAGTTCCTTGTTCACGCCTATAGTAGCCTGGTATTGAAGTTAAGGACACATAACCCAGTGGATATAGACGATTATTAATTCCAGTGATTAAAGTTCTGGTCGTAATGTCTTTTTTTTATAATGTTTTGTAATGTCTATATATTTCTGAGAAGAGGTAGTATTTACACTATTTACATTATATGGCCTATTGTCCTCATCTTGATTGCCATTTGTACGACGTTTCGGCCATTATACGCCCTGGTCTTCTTCAGGCTAAGAATATCGAACCGAACCCTTTATAACGATCACTGGAGTATATCATTCTCATTCCTTGTGCGAAGCCTCTTTTAGTAGTCATGAGCTGTCTCGCTCTAACTCGACTCTTTAAGTTCATGACTGCAATATTCTGGTATTGAACTTAAGGACACATGACCCAGTGGATATAGACAATGATTAATTCCAGTGACTTAAGTTTTGTTCGTAATAAAGTGTTCGGTTCGAAATTCCTAGCACCTAAAGAATGCTGGAGTATACAACGACCGAAACGTCGTACAAATGGCAACCAAAATGAGGACAATAGTCCGAAAAATGTAAATGGAGAGAATTTTTGTTTTGAAAAATTTTGTTTTTAAAGAGGGCAAAAAAATGTGACCTCAAACACCAAAGTTGCATTGGAAAAGCTAAATATGTCTCCCAAAATTTAAACAAACTATTACGAAGCATTAAAAATTTATTGGAAACAAAGAAACCGTTCTAAACTGGTTGTACAAAAGGATTCTAAAAATACAATTCACTAAACACGTAAAAAAGGGCGAAGTTTTAGAGAATGAGTGACAAAAATGACACTTATGCGTAGAATTAGAAAGTGACAGTAAAAATTCCTAGGGTACATAATGAAGAATATAATAAATGATTATACAAATTGATATTCAAACGTTATATTGAAGGCAAGAGTGACAGAGAAAAGCAGAGCATCACCTACCTAACGAGCTTGGGTAAATGGTTGGTAGAACAGAGATAAGAAAATACCGCAAAAAGAGAAAAAGTATATAACTCCCCCCCTACATTCTTCTTCTTCTATGTGCCCTGTCCCTTCAGGACGTAGGCGATCATGACTCTCCACGTCTCCCTATCCCTTGTGGCTCTTAGTATGTTTGCTCCTGTTGCTCCTGGCAACCCCCGTTCCGTCATCCACCTGATCAGGCCCTGCAAATATGTTATCCGCTGCCTTCCTCTGTCTCTCCTTCCTTCTATCTGTCCAGTCAGTATCAGGTTCTCCAGGCTCTCTTTCCTCATTGCATGTCCCAGGAACTTCAGTTGTCTCTTCCTGATGCTCAGCATTAATTTCCTTTTTGTTGCCATTCTTTCTAACACCTCGTCGTTGCTTGTATGCTCAGTCCACGATATCCATAGCATCCTTCTGTAGAACTACATTTCGGCCGCTTCCAGTTTTGTCCTCATTTTCGATGATATTGTCCAGCATTCACAGCCGTATTGAAGAACTGACATCACGTAGCAGTCTAGCACTCTTTTCTTCGTTTCTATTGAGATTTTCCTGTGTGTTAGTATTTTGCTCATCTTCTGGAACGCGTCCTTTGCCCCCTATATTACAAAATCCAAATCGGAACAAATGCGTACTAGTACTATATATGAGTTGGACCTGTTAATAAAATTCCAATTTATCGAGTTCAGGAACGTGTTAGTGAGGTTGTAGATGATTTACTATTGTTCTACACTACAACTTTTGAACAGAAAAAAAAAACGTCGCAAGCTTATTTATTTATTTTTTTTTTAATCATTTCACCCCGAGCAAGGCGGAAACGCCACTGATGTGCAGGGGGTTACATAAATATAAAAAGATTAATTAGAAAAGAGTGAGGAGTACAAACTAGTTAGAAAGGAACAATAGAAAGCACGTGCGATGACAGATACATAGGTGGAGAGAAAGGGAAGGTTATACAGGGGTGGGGAGAGAGCTAGAGTCCAGTGGTTAGTAGATGAGTATTGACTTTGCATTTAAATTTCTGGAGGTTGTAGCCGTCAGGAAAGCAGGAATACGGGAGCGAGTTCCACAGGCGGGAAGTGCGAGAGAAGAAGCTGCAGGAGTAGAGTTGTCGTCTGCATTTGGCTAACCTGACTGTGAATGGGTGGGACCCAGTTGCCAGTCTGGTTGCTCGAGTAAACACCTGTTGAGGAGAAAAAGTTTTCTGATGAACCTTAGTTCCACCATTTATACCCCGTACAATGGAACGAGTTTATCTTTATTCATTTCGTATTCGCAGGTTTCTCGCTACTCTATCGCTATTTCCATAGCGAATGTTCAGACGAGCTCCATTCCTTACTTCCACCAGTTCAGACTTTCAAGGCTAACACCCACTATGCCACGTACATTAGGACAAGCTACGCTTATTCCCTTCTTATTCTATTACTAGCAGCATAGCACGGCGCTGCTCGGGTGGAATAAAAGCTTTAAACTTAATACATAGTCTTGGAGCTCAGACCCTTTGAACGTTTCCACTAATAACTGCAATTATACCTACTTAGAGTAAAACACAAAGCAAAAACAAAAAATAAAAAGGCTGAAAACCTGATTTTGATCAGACCCGGTAAGATATCGGGGTATCGATTTCCAATATCGGAGTCAAATAAGTCATCCAAGAATAAGCTACCATAAGTAATTTCATGAAAACTTATCTTACCCATCGGGAGTAAAATTGGAGAAAATGAGCCATATTAATGATTGAATAACAGTTTTTGATCATCAGATTCGATAGAATATCGGGGGAAATGAATCGTCTGAGAAAATCTACTATTGTTTGAGACTAAAAACTATAATTTTACCAAGTTAGAGCAGATTCTGCAGCAAGAACCACGATAAAAGGGCTGAAATTCTGATCTTGATCAGACCTGATCGGATATCTGGGTAACGATTTTCGATATCGTGGGTAGATCGGGAAAAAAAGTAACCCATGACCTGGCCTAAAGGATATTTGTGTAAAGTTTAGTAAGAATCTGATAAAAATTGTGAATTTGCATAAAGGACACACACACACACACACACACACACACACACACACACACATCTTGCCCTTTTATATATATGGATAAAAAAAGGTCCATTTGGACAGCCTCTTCTCAAGGACAGCTACTTTGTGGAACAGGCTTCTGAGAGGATGCGTTTTCAATCTTAGTTTCTTTAAGTCTAGAACTAGGAGTTCCCGATATATTTTCATAAACAGCGCTTCCTATCTCCTTTTTCTGCACTTACAATAATTTCATTCAGTAACCCTCTACTGTCAGTGGCTCTTTGACCTTCTATTGAGTGAACATTAGTAATAGTCTTTTTGGCGTATATGCATTTGTTTCATCCCAAATAATATGATGTTTTTCATGTAGCGATGGCGTATTTCAAAATTAGTCATATATTTTGTACGTTTTTATCAACAGACAAAAAATATCGATAATCTAGAAACCAAGAACAGGCATGTGAATGCTTTTCAGACCGTGAAGGCCAACGTAAAGTGTTTGAGGCGTGAAATATATAACTTCAAATCAAAATGATAATTCAGTCTGGTAGTTGGGTAAGTATATGGAAATTTGCTAAGCGTAGCTAAGATGTGAAGATGAGCGCAAAATTATGGAGGACACGTGAAGGTTGAATTCATTACTCAGTTTTAATTGCAGTTGGATAAGTCTATATGATGTGAGCAGCAATAAATGCAACCATAGTTACACTATATTATTCTTCAATGTTATAGCAGCGTTTTTATAGTAGCGAACAAAGCGAAATCTTCATGGGTCTTTCTTTTTTTCTTCTATGTACCGTGTCTCTTGATACATAGACTATAATGGCCCTTCACACCTTCTTATCCTTTAGAGACCATAGCAAAGTTTAAATTTTTTTTTATCTTAATTTCTGTCATGCCTCTAACTGATGCATAACAAAGAATCAATCAGTTAAGTGCTACAGGCTTTGGGCGATCATGTCTCGAAAGCCATTACTTTCTGTGGTTAAAGGCTATAGAACCAAGGCTACAGAATCCAATCTTTTCTACTATTTAACCCATACCTAAAGAAAGAAGTGACGGATTAATACTTTTCCCAAACGTATGTTGATAAAGTTAATTCTCATTGATGGTTACGAGCATCTAGATTGAAGTCTGAAACTGAAAGTTTCATTCTTTCAGAGCAAGCCAGAATCCTTTCGCAAGGAACTTTCAGGCAAATATCATACATAATAATGTGAATCCAAAATGCAGATTCTATAACAAATACCAGGAAATCATAGACCATCCACTCTCAGGATGTTCTGTACTTGCCCCAAATGAATATAAAATTCGTCCCGATAGAGTAGGGAAATATTTACTTTGGACAATGTGCAAACACTTTGTAAAATATGTAAACAAAAACCGGTTGCAGAAATAGAAGCCATCACGATTTTATGGGATTACACTATTTACGCAGAGAATTAAAAGGAAATAGACTGTTATTATTGTAGAAAACCGAAAAGAAAATACCTGCTTACTAATGGATATGGTTTGTCCAGCGGAGTGTAATATAGCAATCCAGGAGTTTGGAAAGCTATCAAAGTATAATCTGTAAGTTGGAATAGAAAAAGAAAGTGATTGAAAACGAAAATAGTTCCAACGATATTAAGTGCGCTTGAAATGATAAAAAAGAACAAAACATTGCTGTCGTGGACCCGGATAAAGGTCCAGTAAGAATAACGCAAAAATAACCAAATAAGAAAATACGAATATATATTAAATACGGAAAGAATACAATACTTGGAACTTGGTTAGTAGGAACGATAATACGAGTTAGTGTGGAATACTATGATTCGACCCTTGGCCTTAGAACTGTGACTCGTAATGGTCGTTAAGGTAGCAGTGTTGGTAGACCGACTCTTGGTTGATTTCGGGCCGCTCTGAAGGCGCTCTCCTTAGAATACTTCCTATCATCTCGTGTGAAGGGATGTATAAGTAAGGGTTGGAAGACTTCATTCAGTCTGTCGGTGATGCCGCCATGACAATTGCATTGAAAAATCCCCGAAAATCCCAGCTGAAGAGATATACAAACGTCATCTTGATAAGCAAAGACGACCATCTTTGTCCATATAACGCTAGTGATGTTATGGGAGGTGGAAAGAATAACAGTAGACATAACAGCAAGCAACTACCTAACTTCGGTCTTCTGGCAGGTTTCGTACGTTGTGTGCCCATAGCAGAAAAGAAATCAAAATATGATATTGATAATAAACTTCATAAATAATATGAAGATATTGAAAGCCTTTAGTAGTAGCGCTAATTGAGGTAAAAGTAGTATTTACATTACTAAAACATTCACGTAGGTTTTAAGATTTGAACAATGATTTAACATAGTGAACCCACACACATATCAATAAGTTCGTCTAGTCTGGGTTGTCTATTTCCAAATCAGTTATTTATCGACACTCGTTGTGACCTTCTAAGCGTTTACTGACCCTCTTTTGTCTTACAGACATTTATCGACGCCTCTCTGGATGCTCCCATCAACCATCGGGTGTTGATATCGACTACTTTGTATACTGGAGAAATTGAATTTAAATTTGTTACATTAAAACTGCATTTAGAAATGATTTCAGACCAGATAAATTTAATGTAACATTTTCTGTTTATTTTTTAAAAAGTTTGTCTAGCTTAAGAAAAGGGGTGCTAAAGAGGTTAGTATATTTTACATACAGGGCGTTACGTTTTCAAAAGATGGCAGAATTTGCTTGTATTCATAAAGGTAATTAAACGAAAATAATAAAATCACGGATATCTTTAAAAGAAAAAAATGAAGAAATAGAAAAGCAATATAAGAAATAAAATGATAATTTCTGAAATAAAGAATAAAAAAAGAACTGAAATAAAAGACAAAAGAAAAGAAAGGAAAGAACTAATCTCTGAATGGAAGAACAATTGGAAAAAGAAAAAAGAATGATTAAGAATTAATCTCTGAATGAAAAACAATTAGAAGAAGAAAAAAAAGAATGATTAAGAATTCATTTCTGAATAAAAAAACAATTAGAAAAAGAAAAAAGAATGATTAATGCATAGAATAAAATAGTAAAAATTAAATAAAAGAAAAACGAAATACAATAATTATTGAAGAAAAACATATGGTGATTTTCTAAGCTATGCTTAGAAAATGCACGATATGGCACAAGTCCGAAAATGTGGAGCACCCAGTGAGGAGCAAACTACAGTACTGAGTAGATTTAGTGAGACAAGCTTACTAATCATTACACCTCTTTGATGTTCCCAAAAATCAACGACATATGAAAGGATAAAACGTACAAGAAAGAATGGACAATAGCTTAACATAGTAACTGTGAGTGGCATAATAATTGTGAATTCAGTCCCTGGACCGGGCAGTATGTTTTTTCAATCGTTTCACCCCAAGCAAGGCGGTAACGCCACTGATGCGCAGTGGGCTACATAAGAGTAAAAAGATTAGATAGATGGAGAGTAAAGAGGAGTAAAAACCAGTTACAGGGGGTGTCAGAGAAGGGAGCATGATAAGGATGGGAATACAGGTGTGATGACAGTTACAAAAGCAGAGAGAAAGGAAAAGATATACAGGGTAATGTAGAAAGAACTGGAGTCAAGTGGTTAAGAGATGGGTATTGACATTGCACTTAAATTCCTGGAGGTTGTAGACGTCAGAAAAGACAGAATATGGAAGAGAGTTCCACAGGCAGGAAGTGCGAGAAAAGAAGCTGTCGGAGTATAATTATCTGTTGCATTTGGTTGATCTAACTGTGAATGGGTTGGATCCCGTTGCCAGTCTGGTTGCACGAGTAAACTCATGTGACAGGGTGACCAGTGACTTAAGTTCGTCAGAGGAGAAGCCATGAAAATATTTGTAGAAGAACAGAGGGAAGCCTCGTTCCACCGGTGAGAAAGTGGCTGGAGTCGAGCTGCCAGGTCTAGACCGATCACATTACTGATTCTCCTTTGGAGCCTGTTGAGAACACTGAGATGAACAGCGGGGGTACCTGACTCTATATGACAGCAGTATTCCATGCACGGATGGTTGATTTGTAGGTGTGTAAGTTGGATTCAGGAGGAAAAAACATTCTGGTCGACAGACTCAGTTGAAACAGGGTGAGCCATAAATGAACAGTACAGATATCCCCAAACATGACCAGTAGATCGAGAACAGTTTATATCTGTAGATAAAGTAAAGTTCGAATTACTCTGTAGCTTACCCGGATCGATACACACTTGATTGTTCTATATTCTCGTTATTCAGGAGTCGAATGTTAAACAAAATGGAAATTTTTTTGGCTAATCAATCATTTTGTGCCTTTCTTTTTTCAGTTCTGTAAAGATTGAAAATAATGACAAACGCTTTCAGTAATGGCAACATTATAGTCAAATACTTTAGCTGAATTATCATTCGTTCACTCTCTTTTCCGTTAAAAGTTCAAGTCTATCAAGATATAATACATAATTCATTAAGATTTTTTGGCAATTGGGAAAAGTACTTGAAAAAGAAAAGTCAGGCATTTTGCAAGATTTGCGAAAAGTTAATATAGACAGTCTCAACTGAGATGTTAAATCGATTAGCTTATTCCTTTTTCTTAGTTAATAACCTTTCTGTTATCCAGAATTTTCACAACTTAGAACCGTCATCATGCTGCTTTCGAATTGTCATCTTCTGTATTGAGTTTTAGAGTTTCATCCAGTCGATAAAGGTAGCAGGGTACCGAAACAGACGAGTAAATCTCGTTCCTTCGAGATTTGAAATAGCGAGATTTAAAATGTTCTAATAATCTTTATCGTCAATTTGAAATGGCAAGCGGTTAACTTTGCTCACATTAAAGATGATGTACTCCATTATTGAACTGTTGTAATGATCTATGGCTATTGGGTGTCAGATGCGTACATCTGTAACCCAGAGCACCTGAACAGGAATACTGTTTTCTTAATTAAAGGTCATGGCAGAGTTGGAGGTGAAGTGATAAACGTGCTTTCTCCTAAAACCACCTGATAAACACTTTACAAATTTGAGCCACAAAAGCCGAAGACGAAATATCGAACATTTTCGAGGTCTGCTTGATATATGTTCAAATATTTTAATGATTTTTAGAACCGATTGTACAGCGTTAACGAAAGTTTATTTCTAATCTTCTGATTTTTTTTAAGTTGTCGATACCGATCTCTGGGTGCGGAGAAAGGATTCAAAGAATTTCTTGAAGAAAAAACAAAATGCATGGAGTCGGCAGGGTTTCATTAAAATTAAATAAATTTTTAATTTTTTCGAAAAGATTCTAATAATAGATGAGAATATTATCTGTTTCCGTATAAGCATGTGCAGGTGGTGTAATAAATAGTAGCTGGAAACTGGAGTGCCGAGTTCGAATTCTAGTTTAGTTTGTTACATGCACTTACGCGTAAATACTCTTGGGAAACGTATGAAACAGTCTCCTCTCCGGCTATGGATTAAATATTAAGACCTGTACCTAGAAAATTGTTATTCTCAAAGAAATTTAATGGTATATTACTCGCAAAAAATGTTATTCTTACACTTAAAAATATGTTGCTTTTTAAGACCGATAAATGGTTGAGGAGTTTCCAAAAAAAAAATATATATATACCAAAATATTCGACATTCATTGCTGCTGTTGGTTGAAATTTATAAAATACTACTATTAAATGATTTTTTCAGAAAAATAAATTTCTCAAGTCTTTTTTTTTCAATATTAATGGAGTGTATTAATGGAGTGTTTCCATTCTAAGTTTTTTTTTTCAATATTAATGGAGTGTTTTAATGGAGTGTTTCCATTCTAACTTTTTTTTTTCAATATTAATGGAGTGTTTTAATGGAGTGTTTCCATTCTAAGTTTTTTTTCAATATTAATGGAGTGGAGTTTTTTTTTCAATATTAATGGAGTGTTTTAATGGAGTGTTTCCATTCTAACCTTTTGTTTCAAGTAATGTGGAATGTCAGCATTTTGTCATTGTTTTCTCTTTTAATAACATGCGCTATCCATTTTAATTGTTGGTGCTGCTGACAATTCACAAATGATATGGTTTTTGTTATTTGCTACTGTTATATGTGATTCTGTAACGCCAGTCCATTAAGTTCGAAGAGGAATAGTAATCGCTAAGACAAACAGACTTCGGTCATTCAAGCATTGTTTCTTTCTAAAATGTTATGGCGTCCTTCTACTAGAGATGAACTCTGCCACCTGATATATATAAATTACCCGCATGATTTCGAGAGGGCAGTTAAAGAGAGCAGAGCAGTCGTCACTAGACGGCTCTATGACACTGTCAGCTCTCTGCCTTCCGGTAGAGGGCGCTCTCTGCTTCCGAGCAGAGAGCAATAACCCAGTCGTGGTTCCGCCGAAGGGTAGAGGCACGACTGGGGAATAATAGACAGACATATAGCCCGGAAGGCCCATTTATAAACTGACCATGTGTCACATGTTGCCCTTATTGGGAGGGACAGCTAAATAATGCAATTAAAGAGAGCACTTACGCCCAGTAACTGCCAGACGTACTGTCGAGCTCTCTGCCTTTGGGTGGAGAGTATTAACTCAGTCGAGGCTCCGCCGAAGGGTAGAGTCTCGTAGGGAAAATTAGACAACATTTTTGGCCGGGCTATATGGCCCGGATTCAGTCAGTTAAGTGCCATACGTGAAACACACTTGGGCGATCATGTCTCGAAAGAGACATGACTGACTGGGCAGAAGATTATCCCGCAGTAGGTTGCCATTGCTTTCTGCCGTAGACTGGTTGCCGACTAAGGCTATAGAACCCAATCTGTCCTGTTATTTGACTCATAGCTAGAGGCGGAAAAGATGTGTTATATTAAGTAGTAATTAATGGGGGATCGGTTTCCTATTGTTATGAAGTAATAAACTTATTCCCCACTTTATGACCAGTAGAAGCCTTAATCATTATTCCAACTATTATATTCAGTCAGTCAGTTAAGTGCCATACGTGATACACGCTTTGGGCGATCATGTCTCGAAAGAGACATGACTGACTGGGCAGAAGATTATCCCGCAGTAGGTTGCCATTGCTTTCTGCGGTAGACTGGTTGCCGATTAAGGCTATAGAACCCAATCTGTTCTGTTATTCAACCCATAACTGGAAGAAATAGACGGATTAATACCTTTCCCAAGGGTATTTGCGCGTAAGTGAATGCAATGAATTCAACTGGAATTCGAACTCGGCTCCCCGATTTCTCGTTCCGAGCCGATATCCACTGGACCACAACGCACATGGCCCGGATAACCCACATTAAAAAGACTTTTTGCCACATTTTGCCTGAAGTAGGAAGGCAAATAAATACTGCAGTTACGAGCAGTTTAACCAAGAAGTCAAGTACATCAGTTAACGACAGCTACTCGTCAAGCAGCGTAAATAATACCTTCAGACTTACTTATTTCTGTATTACTTATTATTAGCACTTCTTTTGAATATCTTGTTTCTTGTTATACGAATATACAGTTTTGAACCTACCCCTTGTGCCGTGTCTTACTTCCGACTCAACCGGTTACAATAACTTTGTGGCGAAGTTTCAACACAACTCCACAAAAAATTGGCAACGAAGATCCACAAACCTAACCTCATGTCATTTTTTCCTAACCTGTTACTCATGTCGAACGCTTTCAAAAGATGTGCTTTTTAATTTTTGGTTCAGTCTAAATAATCTGTAAACGATTTAAGGAACATGTATGATTGCCAAAGAATAATAGAATCAACATATGTATTATACACAAACGCGTTGTTTTATTTTCTGATCAAAAGTTGAAAGTTCGAATGCTTGTGTGGGTATTTGTGTCTTCTCGGAGTGTAGTTCGTAGACAAATTAATAACCACTTGGAACTGTTCTCCCAGCTGCTTCACGTAGAACCCGGAACACTGCTTCACTAGGGACTCCGTTTCCTGCGCACCGTAAGCAAACCGCTGTCTCCCGAACACCGGTGTAGCCTTCTCGAGTCTTCAACAGCGAAGTATTATTTACGCTTCTCCCCCACTTGAGAGAGATGTGACACAAGGTATTTTTTAATGTGGGGAACCTGAGCGCGTACGCCCAGGTACTGGTCAAATATTACCTATCCACCGCAGTGGATAGGTTCAGAACTAGTCTGAAATGGTCTAAACTGGTCTTATTGTGGTCATGTGTTTTTTGGTCTCGTAATTTCCCACTCTCGGAGAGCCTCACTTTCACCAATGACGCATGCGCCGTGTCATTCGAAAAACTGCCTTGCATGAGCTCGCCTCGCGGTTCCATTACGTCTACGAACGCACGTGCAGACAAACCGCCTTCTTTTGCTTCGGCGAGGTAAGTCTCCACCACAGTTTGTTTGTATCATGATAACATTATCTGAATGGAACGCTATTCCCAGCTGTATCCGAGAGCTGAAGTCTATTTTGAAGATTTTTTTATAGTATGGTTAATTCTGTACAAGGCTCGGAGGCCACTCAAGGTAGATGATTACTTTGCTGAGAAGTTTATATGAATAGCAGGGGGAAGATTACGGTTGACTCTAGAAATGAACGGGTCAAGGTTATAATGATCAGAGAAACACTCTCTTGGGAGTTTGTTACACAGAGCCGTGATTTGTGGGAAGAAGCTTTTTGACTGGAACTTACTTCTTGCTGATAGAATACGTAGGAAGTGTGGGTGTGGTTTGCTATTTAAGTGACATGATTTTGAACGTTAGATCAGGTGGAACCAGGTGATGCATTTCATCTAAGCACTTTCCATAGTAGTAGGGATAGAGTAGTGATTAACTCGCCCCATCCCACTTGCAGGAGAGCAGTTGGTGCGTCTAAGACCTCGGGTAGTGCTCTAGCAATTGACTCGATATTATTTTTCTAATTCATGTCCAATTCAAGTACTGAATAAACGTAGATAGGCTGGCCTATCGTCCTGTTCACACTCATCTCTAGTCATTTGAATAAGAGTAGAGGTTTATCTCTTGTTTCTGTTTAGGACTTGGTTTTGAGTTCATTCTAAAGTTTTCTCATTCTCTCACTCACAGTAACCATTTGCGTCTTAGTGGCATTATCGCCTTGCTTGAAGTGAATTGATAAAAAAATACATTCCACTGTATAAACATTCATACACGTTCACACACGAATAAATAGACATACACACCGACGCTAGCATTGTGAGATTTGACAACAGTTCTTGCTGTCAATTGTTCTCCAGTTAGTTGCAACAGATTGTCTTCGTCTAAGCTGAAATATATTGAAGGGGATCAATAAGCGAAGTAAATAAAGGGATTCACACATACATGAATATGATTTGATTTGATTTGTATTTTAACGGTCTATATATATATATATATATACTTTTATATATATAAAAATAATGTTCAAAATAATTCATTACATATATATATATATATATATAAATATAAAAGGCAAGATGTTTGTGTGTGTGTGTGTGTGTATGTCTGTCTGTCTGTCTGTCTGTCTGTATGTATGTATGTATGTATGTATATCCTTTATACAAATCTACATGGGCTACTTATTTTTTCCGATTTCTCCACGATATCGCGTCGGGTCAAAATCATGTTTTCATCCTCTTTTATTTTAGTTTTTGCTTCAGATTTTGCCATTAGTAGGTATAATTGTAGTTTTTTTTTTGTCTCAGCCATGATACCATTTACTCAGAGGACTTATTTAGCCTTCAAAATTCAGAAAAAACTTATTTTACATCGACACCGGAAATCAAAATTTGACTTACATCCATTCATTTTTCTTTCAATCTACGGTTTCGCTTTGACTGGAAACAACAATTGCGTTTTAGTCTTTCGTGCTAACGTCCAAAGAGTCTGAGCTCCAGGACCATGGATTAGTTTTAAAGTTTTCATTACACCGAGCAACGCCGGGCTATACTGCGAGTCACTCATAATGCCGAAATTTAATTTTCTTAGAAGATTTGAAATTGTAAAAATATAAGTTAATCTGCTTTCAAAATTGAACACATGGTAGATGATACAGAACCATTGTCCATGCTTGTGGGGACATGATTACTAGAGGTGGTGATAGGTGTGCCTTATGTTGTAGTTTTGTTAAAGTTGTTTAGGAATACAGTTTATTTTCTTTAAGACATTGTAGGATGTTTCATTGGTTTGCTCTCAAGAAAAAGGTTTGTTCATGTTGGTTTGTTGCTTGAAGTTGTTTATCAGCCTATCAGCCTCTATGTGTTATTTAATGCCGAAATATAAATAGTTTTCACACAATTTTATGGCTTCACCTAAATATATTTTGAACGAAATTGTATGCCTTCAACTACAGATAAAATATAGAGATGGTCATTTTGCTATAAGATGTATTATATACATGTTACATGATTAATAGAGTCGGTTATATGTGTATGTAGTCATTTTATTTCAAAATACTATTATTGCTTATTTTACTATAAATACTTACAGGTTGTAATTTAAAAAAAAAGGTATTGTTGGTATTTTTACTATAAAAATGTTAATTTTTAAACTGTATATCATGGCTCGAGTACGTGAGCAATGATGAGGTTTTGGAAAGGATGGAAACGAAAATGAAATTAATACTGATTATTAGGGAAAAACAGCTAAAGTTCGTGGGACATGTAATGAGAGAAAAGGCTTAGAGAATCTGATACTCACAGATCATATAGAAGGAAAGAGATAAACTTGGGAGGTCATGATCACTTACGCCCTGAAAGGACAGAGCACATAGAAGAAGAAGAAGAAGAAGAAGAAGAAGAAGAAGAAGAACAACAACAACAACAACAATAATAATAATAATAATAATAATAATAATAATAATAACAAAAAAATGAAAGAAATAGTGCGTAAAGAGTACTATAGAAGGCTACGAATGATATTAAAAACTGAATTAAATTCACAGAATAGAGTTATGGCCATTAATAGCCTTGCAATCCCAGTTGTCCAATATAGCTTCAACATCTTAAACTGGACTCTAAACGACATCAGGCGAATGGATGTTAAAACAAGAAAGCTTCTTTCTAAGCATAGGATGCATCACCCAAAGGCTGATGTAGACCGTCTATACATACCCCGTAAAGAAGGTGGAAGGGGTCTTATTCAGCTGGAATTGTCATACAAGACAACAACTATTGGCTTACTAACATACATAGAAACAACAAAGGATTGGATGATACAATTAGTAAGGCAACATGAAGAAAGAAAGAAAAAATATTCAATAATAAAAGAAGGCAGTAAATACAAACAAGAATTACAGTTAGTAGATTCTGTAGAAAAGCAAAACAGTAGCCAAGAACCAACTATTGCGGCAAAAAATATGAAAATGAAAGCCAAAGATAAAGCTCTTGAAAAGATGAAACAGCGCTGGCAAGACAAACCTCTGCATGGCCAATATCCAGTACGTGCCAATAAATCCAATGTTGACAAAGTTAATACTCATCGATGGTTACGTGCATCTGGATTAAAGTCTGAAACTGAAGGATTTATACTTGCAGCACAAGACCAAAGTCTTTTCACGAGAAACTTTCAGGCAAATATTATGCATAATAATATGGATCCAAAATGCAGGTTTTGTGATAAACACCAAGAAACAATAGACCACCTAATCTCAGGCTGTTCTGTGCTTGCCCCAAACGAATATAAAAATCGCCACGATAGAGTTGGGCAATATTTACATTGGGCAATGTGCAAACATTATGGAAAAGCTGTAAACAAACACTGGTATGAACATCATCCAGCACCGGTTACAGAAATAGAAGATGTAACCATTCTATGGGATTACACCATCTACACAGACAGAAAAATTGAAGCAAACAGGCCAGACATTATTGTTAAAAACCAGAAGGAGAAAACTTGTCTATTAATTGATATGGCTTGTCCAGCGGATTGTAACATAGCAATCAAGGAATTTGAAAAACTGTCAAAATATAAAGACCTGGAAATTGAAATAGAAAAAATGTGGAAATTGAAAACAAGAGTTGTGCCAGTGATAGTAGGTGCACTTGGAATGATAAAAAATGGAACAAAACAACACATTGAAAGAATCCCTGGAAACCCCAGCTTAAGAGACATACAAAAAATTGTCTTATTAAGTACAGCCCACACACTAAGGAAAACTTTATCTATGTAATGCTGAGGATGATAGGGAAGATAGAAAAACATGAAATGGAGCCATAACAACACGCCACTACCTGCCTTAGGTCTCCCCGCAGACTTGGTTGGTAGTGAGACCAAAGCAGAAATCGAAATATGATGAAAAATGACATAATAATAATAATAATAATAATAATAATAATAATAATAATAATAATAATAATAATAATGTTTTAGTTTGGGGGTTAATTATTTGCCCATAGGTGAGACCATAACAGGTGTTACCACCTCGGCTCAGGCTGGGCCTGAGTACAACAGCAATTAAGATTTGCTCAAAATCTCCACTCCCCAGATCAGCGGCCTTGCTGCCGGATGGAGTTTATTGTTATACCCAGGACTACATACACAAATATAAAATTACATTCAGATACATGAACATATACACACGCATATACAACCATTTATAAATCGACGCATTCATTCTTGCAACCACAAAGTTGCACATAGTATGGATGTAAAAATTGTGTGGTTGTACGAATGTATGTGTATACTTGTGAATATGCGTAAAACGCCATCTCTACTTATAAAAAGAAAAATCTGTAAACCAAATTATGAATACATCAAATTGGCTAAAAGTTAGGAATATTGATGGGCTTTGGACTGTGTAAAGAATCCAGATTCGTCCATATTGGCAAGAGTTATGACCTTTTTGAATAAAAAAGCAAAAATATTTTGGCCATTCTGGATCCAGGCAGACCTCAGCCGTGAATGGAAAGTGAGTTTGTTTGTAATCAACGCCGAAGTGGTTTTGTCAGATTGTAGACGCAGCTGTTTCAGTAGTTCCCAGAATGCAAGTTAAGAAAATTTAGGAATGCGTAACACATCATTCACTAAATCCCGGGCTATAAGACAACAACTTTTGGGGCAAAATTCGACTTTATCCATCAACCTTCTGATTCCAACGCTTCTCTAACAATTCGATGCCTTTTTTGTAAGGACGATTTGTCTTTGGCCTCAAAATACGCATCAGTTTCCGATATAACTTCTTCATGGGAGCAAAATGTCTTTCCTTGGAGCATCTTTTTGAGGTCTGCAAACAACCAGTAGTCAGTGCGAGCCAAATCTGAATAGGGTGAATGTGGAAGCAATTCGAAGTGTAATTCATGTAGTTTTGCCATCGTTGCGATCGGCTTGTGACACGGTGCGGTGTCTTGGTAAAAATAAAACTCTTTTCTTCTTAATTTTGGCCGTTTTTTTTTTGGCGTTTTCTTTCTTCAAACACACCAATAATGCTATATAATATTCTTTATTGACGGTTCTTCCTTTCTCAAGGTAATCGATGAACAAAATATTTTGCGCACCCCAAAATACGAAGGTCAAAACCTTGCCTGCAGATGCTTAGTCGCTTTGGACGGATTTCATCTGCTGCTGTCTACTCAGCTGATTACCAGTTTGAATCCAGAGTGAAATGGCGGATCTATGTTTCATCCATTGCCATATATTTACGCAAAAACATTTTCTTGTTGCGATGAAATATTTGCAAACAACGTTTTGAATCGTCTATGCATTGTTGTTTTTGATCAACTGTGAGCAAACGCGGCACCCACTTTAAAAACGGCTTTCTAATTGACAAATGTTCATGCAAAATAGTGAATACACTACCTTCTGGTATGTTCAACTCCTCTGTCATATTACTATCGGCCAAAACGAGTTTATGGATTTTTTTGGTGTTTTCCTGAACAACTGCCGATTTTAGGCGACTAAGCGTTCAGCATCATTTGTGCGACCGCTTTTTAAGTCAGCATACCACCTCTTTACCGTTGTTTGTGACCGAGCAGAGTCTGAATAATAATTATCAAGTCATTGCTTTGCTTGAACAGTATTTTTCCTATCAAAATGCTATTCTTCATCAACACACGAAATTCAGATTTTTTCATTGTTTTGCAACAGTAGCTTCACTTAAATAACTGTAATTTGTAAACTAATAATCCGATTGGGCCCACATTTTCTCACGTGCCATTTGAAACCAGTAAAATGTAACCACTAGCGTAGAAGTTGTGGTTACATTTTACTGGTTTTACTGTAAAATGGTGGGATCTCGTTGCTAGTCTAATAGATCGAGTAAAGACATGCAGAGGGGCACGAGGGAGCAGAGGCCGTGAAAGTATTTGTAGAAGAGACAGAGGAAAGCCACATTGAGCCGGGGAAAAATGACTGCAGCTGAGATACCAAATCGGGATCGATCATTTTGCACATTCTTCGTTGCATTTTGTCAAGAACCTTAAGGTGAATAGTAGGGGCATCCGAACAGATGTGACAGCATTATTCAATACACGGGCGGATGGTAGATTTATATATGTGCAGGACAGATTCAGACGAGAAAAACTTCCTGGCTTTACACAGTGAATTGACCTTCTTAGCAGTAGATTTAGCTATGGGTTCGAGGTAGTCATTCCACTTGAGGTCTGCTGAGAGATTTAGGCTGAGGAGGCGCATTGTTTTGCTTTCAGGGAGATTAACCTTATCCATGCTAATTGGGGGAGTCATTTCTTACTCCAGATTGGAAGTATTTTTCAATCTCAGCAGCGAGACTCGTTTTGTCAGCCTCGGCGGATTTCTTTTGACATAGCTGCAGGAGATATATTTGCAGGAATCTCAAGGATAAGTGAATGTAACGAACCCGACTGGATTTCGAAATCCTCTCTCCGATTTCTCATTCTATGCCCCTTTTCCAATACGTCAGTCACACTTCCATGAAGAAATATATTCATTCATTTTGAAAGTTCATTAGAAAGGTGTGATTATAAATAGCCTAAGGTATGCTTAGGATACAGTGCTGATAGCAGACACAGGAAGAAAACTACAAGACCTCCTACAGAAGGTAACTGAAGAGAGTGACAAGAAAGGACTACAAATAAACTGCAAGAAAACCGAATGCAAGGTTATCAGCAAAAAGCACAGCCCAAGATGCCAATTACAGGTGAGGGATTCTAAAATCAAGCAGGTACAGAAATTTAAATACCTAGGAAGTGTTCTAACAGAAGACGGAAAAAGCGACACTGAGATCCGAAGGTGAATTGGCATGGCGAAGGAAGCATTCCAGAAGTTGAGTAAAGTATTAAAAATTGGAAAATTTCACTAGAAACAAAGAGGAGAGTACTGGATTGCTATGTGATGTCGATTCTTCAATATAGTAGTGAATGTTCGACATTATCTACAAAGACGAAGGAAAAAGTTTAAGCAGCTGAAATGTGGTTCTACAGAAGGATGCTGCGGATATCATGAAATCGAGCATGTGAGCAATGACGAGGTTTTAAAAAGGATGGAAACGAAAAGGAAAATAATACTGAGCATCAGGAAGAGACAACTAAAATTCCTGTGACATGCAATGAGAAAGGAGGGCTTGGAGAAACTGATACTAACAGGTCCGATAGAAGGGAAAAGAGACAAGGAAAAGCAGCGGATAACATATTTGAAGGACCTGATCAGGTTGATGACGGAACGAGGATTGTATGATGCAACAGGAGAAAGCGTGCTAAGAGCCACCAGGGATAGGGAGATGTGGAAGGCCATGATCGCCTACGTCCTGAAGAGACATGGCACATAAAAGAAGAAAGAAGCTGAAATTTGAAATCGATTTACCGATTCTATTTTTCTTGCTGATGACCGTTCTGTCATTTCGCACATCTACGCATTTCTTAAACGTCAGCCGGCTGCCTTCGAATTGTCATCTTCGGCATTGAGTAATCCAGTCGATAAAGGCGGCAGAGTACCGAAACAGACGAGCAAATGGCGTTCCTTCGAGATTTGCGATCGAGATTTAAAATGTGCTAATCTTTTATCGTCATCTAGAAAGGGCAAGCAGTTAAGTGCACTCAACGTTACAGATGCGGGCTGCCATTATTTAACAGCAGCAATAATGGCTTGTGATCAGTTTGAATGAAGACTTTAAAAAGACGTTCATGGAGCAAGTAATTAATTTATTAATTCTGGATGTCTCCTTGCACCAGAATGCTTCGGTGATTGTTGGCACTAAACGACAAGTATTCCTTAATTTCTAATCGAAGTCAGTCGTATCTTTGTTTCAGTTCTTTTAGGCATCTCTGTAGAACTTTTTGAGCGTTCTTAATGGGATACTATCACAATGTCTAATAATTAACTTTATTTTTAATTCACGGCTTCTGTGGGAATTTTTTTTTTACAACAGACCTAAATATTATTTAATTCCTTAATAGTTACCATAAAATCTGGTAATAATTTTAAAAATAAAAATTTGATATTAATCTTCTTTAAATACTGTTTACCTTTACGATATAGATGACCACTGTTTTCTAGATTCCATTTCTTTATTCAGTCAGTTAAGTGCCATACGTGATACACGCTTGGGAGATCGTGTCTCGCAAGAGACATGAATGACTGGGCAGAAGATTATCCCGCAGTAGGTTGCCATTGCTTTCTGGGTAGACTGGTTGCCGACCAAGGCTATAGAACCCAATCTGTCCTGCTATTTAACCCATAACTGGAAGGAAGAGACGGATTTATACCTTTCCCAAGGGTATTTGCGCGTAAGTGAATACAATGAATTCAACTGGAATTCGAACTCGGCTCCCCGGTTTCTCGTTCCGAGCCGATATCCACTGTACCACAACGCACATCCTTTCTTTATTATCTGAATAATTAATAAGGATAGTGGAGTGGTTTCCTGTTGCCATCCTTCTTTCCTGTGTTTTACCATGCGTTCTTAGGAAATATAGTGGAGTAGTTTTCCACTGACGTCTCGACCTCTACCAATTCTTTTTCTTCCGTATCTATGGATTGCCATACGTTCTTGGGAAAGGTAGTGGAGTAGTTTCCTATGGCCTTCTCTATCGATTTTTTTCTTTATTAGTTGTGTATTACCAAGCGTTCTTGCGAAAAGCAATGGAGCGGTTTATCGTTGCTTTATTTACTGATTCCTTTTCTTAATTAGCTGAGAATTGATATGCGTTCTGTGTAAAGGTACTGAAGTGGTTTTCACTTGCCTTCTGTACGTTTTGAACTTTACAGTTTTCATTCTCTTAGACTGGTTAGCATCCAATGTTTGATAGGCTAGCCTACACTGCTAGGAGAAAGAAAGGCGCATCTATCAAGCTATCGTTCGGACGATCCTTCTCTTTGGTTGCAAAACGTGGTCACTGCGAAAGCTTGAAATCTTCGACAATGATTGCCTTCACTGCATTTTCCAATGTCGCCGCGTTGAGTGACAACGGCAACTCTACGACGACGCTTGAATCGCCGAACTCTGCCACCCGTCCTTATTCAGCGTCGCCTGCAATGTTTCGGGCACGCAGGTAGACATCCGGAGGGAGAGCTCATTCGCGATGTCCTTCTCCTCTTTTCTCTACCTGACTGGTTAAAACGTGTTGGTGGGCATCTGAAGACATGGGCGACGACTATCAAAGATGAGCTAGCAGCATTATCGGGCCCACAAGTAGTTGGTCTTCGACGATGGCTTATTATTTCGTGTGACCTGACTCAGGATCGGCGAACGTGGGCTGCAATGGTCCGAGATGTGGTTCACACTCGGGAGGAATCCGGCTCAACCCGACCAGGATGAATACCGAAACAAGTACAAGTAGTAGGTACTGCTAGGGAGAGGCTGGTTGGTTGTGATAAAGATTTGGAGTCATGCCTTTTTTATTATTATTTTTTTTATTGCTGAAAATTCATGACTCCTATGTCCAGTGTAAACAGAAAAGACCAACTGAGCAATGGCCAAGGGTGTAGAAGCCATAAATTTCGTTATTAGGTCGCGGGATACGGCAACAAATCTACCTATTTTTACTATATTGTATAGTACACACACATACACACTCACAACTACTGCTACAACCACCAGCATAAGCTGCTACTGCTACGGTAATGCTATAGGCTCTCTCCTACAAAACATCAAGAACGAGCACGATGTTTTTGTTGTTGTTTTTCTTTTTCTTCTTCTTTTCTTCTTCTTTGTACCATATTCTTTCAGAATGTTGACGATCACGGCTCTGCAGAATGTACAGTCCATTTTAAGCTCAATAAATTTAGACTTTTATATCTCCTAAACCTTTTTCTGCCATCCACATACATAAACTCGTTAAGTAGACTATTCTCTTTTTTTTTCTCTGTTACTCTTGTCTTCATTATATTATCTAAGTGCTTTCTTTTTCCTTTATATTACGTAAAAAGTTAAATTGTTTCTTTTGGATGTGAAGTATAACTGTTCTTTTAGTTTCTTTAAAATGTTTTCGTTGCTGACATAAACATTACATGGCCTACTTAGAATCTTTATGTAGACCTACATTTCTCTTTCTTCAATTCTTCTTCATCTGCAGGAGATCTTCCATTGGTTCCTTCCATATAGAAGGAATGACATTACAGAACAGTACTCTTTGTAACAGTACAGTACTCTTTTCGTTGTTTATAACGAGATTTTTCGAGTTTTTAATACTTTGCTCAGATTTTAAAGACATATTTTGCTATCCAAGTGCTCCCTCGAATTTCGTTGTCACACATCCTGCCTTCTGTTAAAACACTTTCCAGATATTTAAATTGTTTTACCTGCTTGAATTTGGTATCTCAATGTTATTCACTCTAGATGTTATTTTCAATTCAATTACCGAAATTTTATACAATCCAGACGAAGGGATAACTTTTCCAGCGTATTATAGAAGATATTCGTACATACTCCTCTAGATTGGTTATGCGTTGTTTTCATCTGACCTCTTTCCTACAAATTATCATATGAGTATCAAAATTTTAAAGGTCCTCTTTCCTCATTTTGGCCAATAAACTTCAACTGTATGAGGCGTAATTAAAAACTGTTTTCAGAGAAACATTTGATCAATTCCAACCGAATATAGAACGGTCAATGAATGTCCAATATTTTTGTTATATGCGAATAGAGTGTCGCTACCGACACTTGAGTTTGAACACGAATCGCCAGAGAACAAACACAGTCGACCTTGTTTTGATGTAATCAAAGGAATCGGGCAGTTAGGATCACGTGACGTTGTAAAAATAATATATATATGGATTTATAAAAAGTTTATGGTGCAGTGGATATCAACTCGTTACGACAAATCGGAGTGCCGAGTTCGAATTTCAATACCCCTTTCTACTGTTAATACAGTGATCGTACATTTCACTAAAGAGGGCAAGAAGTGCACAAAACTTCATCCAGGCCGCCCTGGGCCCTCTGAAAGAACCATGCGTCTTGTCCAAAGAAATATTGAACAGGATCCATGTTGCAAGGCCTCTGACATTGAAACACAAGTGAAGATATCTGAGAGAACAGCTGTCAAGTATCTTCACAAGCTGGGCTACTATGGCAGATCTGAGAGAAGGAAACCACTTCTCCGTCTAGCCAATATCAAACACAGAAAGGAATGGGCTCATGAGATGGTGGAGAGACCTGAAACCTTTTGAGCCACTGTCATTTTCATTTGCATTATTTTTCGACAGTGGAAGAGTATGGATAAGGATACTCTGCAGCCAACAGTGAAACATGGGGGCTTTTCAGTAATGATATGGGGTGCAATTTGGAGTAATGGTCGCTCAGAGCTTGTGGTGTCTGAAAGAAACATCAATTCAGCCAAATATGTTTCTATATTAAAAAGGGGCTCCTTATAATATTCTCAAGTGGAAGAATGAGCAAAGCTGACTCCCTATTTATGAAATATGGAGCTCCATGTCACACTATTCAAGTAACGCAAAATTGGTTGAGAGAAAATGGGATCAATAAACATCCATGGCCAAGTCAGTCTCCGGATATTAACCCTCTTGAACACCTTTGGGGAATATTAGATCAAAAACTCCGCAAAAAGAACAGGAAGCCATCTTCTAAGCCCGAACTTTTAGGATTATTGCGTAAAACATAGCAAGAAAGCCCTCAAGATGATATTCGTGAACTCATCAATAGCATGCCTAGAAGGA
Source organism: Ascarosepion bandense (assembly GCA_037127315.1). Lineage (NCBI taxonomy): Eukaryota > Metazoa > Mollusca > Cephalopoda > Sepiida > Sepiidae > Ascarosepion > Ascarosepion bandense. Next base: position 1,685,477 of record JBBBDQ010001617.1, on the reverse strand, counting down.
TCCTTGGATTAAAAAAGGCAAAGGGGATGTCAACCAAGTATTAATTATTAAATTTATGATCATTTATAATTACTTCATTTGTATAAATTACTTTCGGTTTCTGTGAACGTCTATTCAATTCTGTCATGTCTGTTTAGGTGGTTTATTGGCTTCTATATACATATATATTTTGCATGGGTAAGATCCTGAAGGCTCCGAGATTTAATCTTAGTTTTTGATTTTGTATAGCTTGTTGATTTTAAAGATAGGATTGACTTATGGTACTGTAAATAATCCATAGTCTAATTTTGATCTAATGTGTGACTTATATATTCTGATCATTAGGTTTCATTTGGCAATAAAAGTCAGTTTTGATAATACTTTTAGAAGCTTCAAAACCATTTAGAATTTTTGTTTTTGAAGTTAAATTTGCTATCTAGTATGATTCCTAGATAGTTTATTTCTTGGACTATGAAAATGAAGTATTCATTTAATTTTAATTCTAATTCGAGGTGGTAGGTTACAGAAACAGTTTTTGTTCTGGAGAAACGAAATCCATTTTCATTTGTCCATTTTTCTATTTTGTTTAAGCATATATCTTTCAATGGAAGACATATTTGGTGGTGAGTATGATATTGAGAGATCATGTACATATAGAGATTTTTCAACTCCTGTATTAATGGTTTTGATAATACTATTTATTTTTAGAATAAATAATGTAAGCGATAAAATGCTACATTGAGGTACTCTTGCTTCCAGCTTGTGTGTGACTGATGTTGTGTTTTCATTTCATTCTTTGAATGTCCGTTTGAGAGGAATTTTTAGATGATTATATATATACCCAGTTTTCTAAGACTCTCTTTTAGAGTTTTGTTTTAATTATACAGCGTAAATTTACTCGGGATTGCTTGTAGCTTTATAGGTTGTTTGTAGTTGGGTTGTTTAAGAATTTATTCATCATTTTTTTCTGGTTTTAACTGCTTCTCTGCATTTGGCTATTAACCAGGGTTTTGATTTGGTGTGTGGTTTAAAGCGAGATTTAGGTATTGTTTGTCTTGCTATTTGTGTTAGTGTGTCTATAAAGGAGACTATTGATTCTGGTTCATTGAGAATTTACTTGTTGATTTGGGACGAGCAGAGTTCATTGAATTTTAGGCAGTTTGCTTTGTGTAGTTGTTATTTTAGATTCCTTTTTCATGGCTTAAGCTTGCTTATATTTAGGAAAATAGGTTAATAGTCACTACCACACCAGTCATCAGGAACTTTCCATTGAAAGTCCATAAAAGCTGATGGGGAGCATATGGTTAGATCGATAGCTGATGTTGATTTAGTACTGGGGTGTAGGTATAAGCGCATTTGGTTATTAAGGGTACATAAATTTATGTGGGTTTTCGTCATGTTTATTTGCGATTTATTCTGTTTTTTCTTTTTTTTTTATTTCGATTTTGTTTTGTATTGAGGTTTGATTGATTTTTGTTCTGTCAATTTTTTGTGGAAGTTTTCATTTGAGAGGTTTCGAGTGTTTTGTCGTTGAAAGATTGTTGTCAGTGAATTTTGTGTTGGATTTACATTGCGGATAGTTTTACTTCAGTGGTATGTGTTGTTTCCGAGTTTATATTTGATTTCAATGTTTCCACTGTGTTTTTTTAATTCTTTAATTCAAATAATAGTTCTTGTGTTTCATGCACAGTACTGTGCAAAAGTATTAGGACAAGAGCTATTTTATCTTTTATGAGGCATCAAAATAATTGCGACAATTTACGAATCGCACCTAGTATATATACAGTACTGTGCAAAAGTATTAGGACAAGAACTATTTTATCTTTTATGAGGCATCAAAATAATTGCGACAATTTACCAATCGCACCTAGTATATATACAGTACTGTGCAAAAAAGTATTAGGACAAGAACTATTTTATCTTTTATGAGGCATCAAAATAAAGTTTAAAATTACTCCTGTCCTAACACTTTTGCACACTACCGGTAGTGTGCAAAAGTATTAGAACAGGGGTGATTTTCGTAAAAACCTCACTGAAATTCAAATACAGTATAAAAAGCCAAGTAAATTGCTAATAAATATTGATTATTTAAAACTAGGTGTAAAAGAAATTGTATTAAAAACAAGTTATGTTTAATTCTTCCTATTTTCTATTAAATAAGTTATTTTGAAACTACTCATTATTCTATTATCTTTGAATATGAGTGATTCTTTTCTTATTCCCCCTTCTCGAATTAATAAATCTAATGTTACTTTGCAAGATACACTTTGGGAACAAATACAAGCTGCTTGGCAGGAGATACCATTAGATACATTGAAGAAGCCTGTGAAGTCAATGCCTGACAGAATGAAGGCTGTGATCAAAGCAAAAGGCTATTATACTAAATATTAAATTTATTTTGTAATACATATTTTTTCTTATTAAAGCATTCGTTGAGTAAGTCAGATAAAATTACTTTAATTGTTTATTTTCTGTTAATATACCTCGTAAAAGATAAAATAGTTCTTGTCCTAATATTTTTGCACAGTACTGTAATTTGTTTGATAGTAGATTTTCATATGTATAGGTTGATGTTGCTTGCGTAATATTTTGCTTATGATGGTGTACTGGAGTTTGTTTCGTTACTTTTCTTTGCTTCTGAGTAGGGAATCTTTTTGGTTGGTTTAATGTCGTTTTTCTAAGCTTCGCAGTCTTTGGAGGTTGTCCTGTGATTTTGTTTGCAATTAAAGCATTTGGTTTCATTGGGGTATGTGATCTTTGGCAGGGTTACGATCCTTCTTCGCACAGTTTTTACATAGCCACTTTCTTGTACATTTATTCATACTGTGTCTATATCTTTGGCAGCTGAAGCATCTTGATCCGTTTGGAATATATGTTTTTACTTTGGGAACTGTTTATCCATCTTTTGTTTTTTCTGTGGTGTTTCCGGTGCATCAAAAGTAGTAATATAAGTGCTGGTATCTATAATTCAATCATTTGTTTTTATGGATATTCTTTTTTTTAATTGTTTGTCTTTTGATAGTTATTAATTCCCTCCAGTTTGCCCAGTGAGAGTTCATTGCTTCTTGCCTCGTTTTCGTAGAAATTTAGAAATTGGTTTTGAAAGAGACCCCTACCTTATTATCATGATATTTAGTCATCCTTATTATAGTTTCAGTGTCGTGTTTTCTTTTGACTGCTATCAATTAAGCATTATTTCTAATTTCTTTTAACTAGTTTTTGAGTCATCCGAGATGCTAATATTTTTTTCTGTTAATGTCGTGGTGGGATGATGTTTTTCTTTTTTTTATATCTCCGCGTGAATTCTTTCGAATCTCAACTTCGTCGCCACTTGTCGTGGACCTGGTTAAAGGTCCAGTAAGAATAACAAAAACAAACAAATTTCTTTTTAATCATTTCACCCCGTGCAAGGCAGAAATGCCACTGATGTGCAGGGGGCTACATAACTGTAAAAAAAAAATTAGAAAAGAGTGAGGAGTACAAACTAGTTAGAAAGGAGCAATAGAAAGCTGAGAATGCAGGTGTGATGACAGATACATAGTTGGAGAGAAAGGGAAGGTCATACGGGGTTGGAGAGAGCTAAAGTCTAGTGGTTAGTAGATGCATTTGCATTTAACTTTCTGGAGGTTGTAGTCGTCAGGAAAGCAAGAATATGGGAGCGAGTTCCACAGGCGGGAAGTGCGAGAGAAGTTGCAGGAGTAGAATTGTCGTCTGCATTTGGCTAACCTGATTGTGAATGGGTGGGACCCAGTTGCCAGTCTGGTTGCACGAGTAAACACCTGCTGAGGAGGCACCAGTGACTTAAGTTCGTGCGAGCAGAAGCCATGAAAGTATTTATAGAACAGACAAATAGGAAAATACGAATATATATTAAATGCGGAAAGAATGCAATACTTGGAACTTGGTTAGTAGGAACGATAATACGAGTTAGTGTGGAATACTATGATTCGACCCTTGGCCTTAGAACTGTGGCTCGTAATGGTCGTTAAGGTAGCAGTGTTGGTAGGCGGACTCTCGGCTGATTTCGGGCCGCTCTGAAGGCGCTCTCCTCAGGCTACTCCCTCTCACCTCTTGTGAGGGGAGGTATAAGTAATGGTTGGAAGACTTCATTCAGTCTGTCGGTGATGCCGCCATGACAGTTACAGAAGACAATTCTTCTGTTGTTTCTATTACTAAAAATTTCAAATTTTTTCCGTTGATTCATTTTCTAAGTCATTTTCTGTGTTTATATCAATGTGTAGTTTCTTCATTTTCTTATACTCATACTTTATTTTTATTCATCAACCCACCTTGAAGCGCCATATGCGTGAGATGAAGAGGGGAGTAATCTCATTCGCCACATTTCACCAGGGTAACATGGCTGGTATACTCAAACTTAAGAAGTGTTCCAAGAACTCTTCAGATTCTGGAACGTCTACCCAAGTATGGGCTTTCCTCAGAGGTTAAAAGAGACATCAGATTCTTTCGTTTTCAGTCTGACTCGACATCCAACGCTTACTAAGTCAGTTTAATGTTTGATATGGTAATTGCGAGCGTATTTGTTTGTTTTATTAGCCTGATTTAGGGCTTGACCTGACCAACCAGTTGATTGGATTGGGTCTCTCCAACCGTCCGTCTAGCTTAAGTAGGAACCAAGGTGGTGTGTTAGATTTTAGGAATGTATGTATCGTCAAATTCCTAAAACCCAAAATCACCTAATTCCGACCTCAAGCAGTACGGATCACTACCAACAGCAAACAGGGGACCTGTTTAGGGGACTTTTATCTCCTTCAGACGTTCAGTTAGCGTATTATAAAGCATCGCTGACAGGCCGGCCTATGTACATGGAATAGTGAGTTTTAGATGTGGAGGTCGGAACAAGTGAAACTAGAGAACATCAGGAGACTTTTAATAAAAATAGTTGTTGGTTGGTTGTTTTATGGGATATCAACCTCGGCGGGTCATTTATTGCCAACTAAATTTTATTCATTTATTGCTGGTAATACCTTTTTCTTTTTCAAAAATCTATTGTTGTTTTTTTTTTATATAAGTTTTGTGTCTAGTAATACTTTTTTCTTCTCGAGTACCAAGATTCATTGGGATTTGTTTTTAAGGGCAGGGTTTCCAAGTCCTACCATGTTATTTAACCAAGAACTGGAGGGAAGGGACGGATTAATACCTTTCCCAAGGGTACCAGTGCAGTGTATTCAACTGAAATTCGAACTCGGCGATTTCTCTTTCCGAGCTGATATCCACTGCACCACAAAACTCTTACAGCACCTGGTATTTCCCAAGCGGTCACCCATCTAAGTACTGACCAGGCTCAACGTTGCTTAACTTCGGTGATCGAGCGAGAACAGATGTCTTCAACGTGATATGGCCATAAGCCCAATAAAAATAGCAATGGAATAACAACAGACTTTCCAGCCGCCGAGTCTGAAAAGGAAGGTTTGAGCAGATTCAGTACATGATATGGCTGTAACATTCCATTTCTGGTCGGATCTGACATTGGTTGGAGTCAGGTTGGAATCAGGTATTTGTTTGATTTTGATTAGCGACATATCAACCTCCATGGGTTATCGAATAACAAAATCTAAATATTTCTAACATAATTATATACTTTCAGTGTAAACGGTATGTGCTGTAAATGTATAGTTTGTAGATTGTAAAATGTATTGCTGTTACTTTGACTAAAATGTCATTTTGGTGACTTTTTTATAAACAATGTATTGCTGATACTTTTAATATAAATATTTATTGTTGCTTTTTGTTTGCAGGCTCACTATTCCCCATAGATGCGACCTTAACGTGTGCTATCACCCCGGGTAAAGATAGACCTGGGAACAACAGCAATTAAGAGGTGGTTCCACGCTCCTCAAAACCTCCAATCCCCCTATCAGAAGCCTTGCTGCCGGATGTAGTTTATCGTCATACCCAGGAAGACTGGATCGTTATAAGAAACCGACCAATTTTCCATTGTCTTCGGCGATAGATCGCATATATGAGTTTTACTTGAGGTATGAAAGGAACTTTAGCTCCAGTAGACGCTTAAAGCAAGAATCTTTTTTGAGAGTGTAAATATTCATCGTAACTGGTGACAAAGCAGTGATGGTCTAAAGTTACTTGGCTGGCTTTTGAGTAAATGAAATCTCCCATTGATCTGTTAGAACTAGATGACTAGAGCCTGGCAGCTGATCTCGTCTCAGAGACGAGACTAGAGCCTGGCAGCTGATCTCGTTTCAGAGACGAGATCAACTGCCAAGCTTTAGTCATCTAGATTTTTGGTGTGTTATCACAAGTGATATTTTATTACTTGTTTAATGCATCTTATTATCGCTGTCTTTTATTACTTGTTTTAATACATCTTAATATTGCTGTCTTTTAGATAAAATATTTTCACCGTAATTATATTTTGAGTTTTTCTCTATCCTATCATCGTTGTTCTGAAACAAAGTATTTTCACATATATATTGTATTACTAATTTTAGTCTTTTTTTTTTTATCAGTGCTACTTTTATAGGAAACTTATTTTCTGTAAGAACTACATTTTCACTGGTTCTATAATACGAAATCTTTTTTAATCATTTTACCCCAAACAAGGAAATGAAATCATTAGGCTGCAGGGAATTACTAATTGTTAGAGAAAAACTACTATTACGTAGACAAGACGATAAAAGAACAAAATCTAAGAGTATGGAAGATAAAGATGGATATTGCATTGAAGGGCGATTGAAAGACCTATTATCATAAAACGTTAAAATAATGAAACCTTATTACAAAACTAGTATTGTACTTAAATTTCTAATCTCTAAGTACCACAACGGAAAGTTCAGCAGAACAATTACGATGTAATTTTTATAGAAAATGGACAAGGAAAATAAGTTACAGAAGCGGGAAAGATGCTGAAGCCGAGATAACATGTCAGAACTAATAACGTTGCAGAATATTCTTTGTATTTTCTTCGGAATTTCTAAATATGCAGCAGTAATATATAGCAGCAATATTTAAAGCAAAGCAAGGATAAATGGTAGACTTCTAAATAAGTAAGACGTTTATGGCCAAGTTTAATGTACAAAAATTTAAATGTCAATCACTAACTACTGTCCTCCTGATTACTATTTTCTCTTCCCGCTCATTATTAATGTTTCTGACCCTAATTCTTTCACGCCTTGTAAATCCTTGTGTCTTAGTGGCTTTACTGCCTTGCATGGGGTGATACGGATTAAAAAAAATTTAAATGCAAGGTCAATCACGATCTACTGTCCTCCTGATTACTATTTTCTCTTCACGCTCATTATTAATGTTTCTGTCCCTAATTCTTTCACGCCTTGTAAATCCTTGTGTCTTAGTGGCTTTACTGCCTTGTATGGGGTGATACGGATTAAAAAAATTTAAATGCAAGGTCAATCGCTATCTACTGTCTTCCTGATTACTTCTTTCTCTTCCCGCTCATTCTTGATTCTTCCACACCCTGTAACCCCCTGTGACTTAGAGGCCTTACTGGCTAGCATGGGATGATAATGATTTTTTAAAATAGAAACATCAGAAAAAAATGTTTATCCCAGTATAGTGAACGGCATTTCTTAGCTCTAAACTTGGCAATTGATTCAGTTTACTTATTCCAGTACATGTCAGCTGAAATGGTCAGTCCTAGAAGGTACAATGAGAGATTAACATCCGCCATAAAAGGCAAAAGGACTCTCTCGACATTTAAAAGAGAGCAGTTTCGTTTGGAAGGCGTTACAACTAACAATTCAGTCAGTTAAGTGCCATACGTGACAAACGCTTGGGCGATCATATCTCGAAAGAGACATGACTGACTGGACAAAATATTATCCCACAGTAGGTTATCATTGCTTTTTGCGTTAGATTGATTGCCAGTCAAAGCTATAGAAACCAATTTATTATTTAGCCCATAACTGGAGGGAAGAGACGGATTAATACCTTTTCCAAGGGTATTTGTGCGTAAGTGATTGCACGGAATACAACTGTAATTTGAACTCGGCACCCCGATACGTCGTTCCGAGTCGATATCCACTGCATCCCAAGTAACAATTACTTATCGCAATTAATGACAGATTATATATATATATATATATATATATATATATATATATATATATATATATATAACATGTATAATTGCCACAAATCAATACCTTTCCACAAAGGTAAAGCATGGATCAATAAATCAAACAACGGCACATTGGATGTACCACAAGGATTGTATGATAGAGCAGAAATTTCAAAATTGATGGGCATATACATTTTAAATAAAATCAACAAAATAATCCATATTGACAACCACAGATTATATAGAGATGACGGATTCATGATAGCACCAGACAACAAAAGAGAAAATGATAAAATAAATAAAATTGTTTTTCAAACTATTCAAAAACCTAGATTTTGATATAGTAGTAGAAACGAATAGAAAATGGTACAATATTTAGATGTGGAATTTAATTTACAAACTGGCAATGTCTCGCCATACGCGAAAACAAACACTAAGTTAACATACATAAATACAAAATACAAACATCAGACTATCTAATAATTCGTCTAACAAATAATTATTTAATGAAAAGAAAAATATCTATGAAGATACACTAAGAAAATCTGGCTATAAAAACATTTTACAATATAATTCTCAAACAACAAAAAAAAAAAAACGATAATAGAAAACGAAACATTATCTGGTTCAACCCACCATTTAATTTAGAGGTAAAGACCAAAATAGGACAAATATTTTTTTAAACTGATAGATAGACACTTTTCAAAAAAATCAGAATTAAACCAAATTTTCAACAGACACACAACCAAGATAAGTTATAGTTGCACTAGTAATTTAGGTAGTTTCATAAAAAAACAAAACACCAGAAACTAAAATAGGAGTGTACAAAACAAAACGACTAAAAACGAATGCAACTGCGGGGTCAAAAATAAATGTCCCCTTCAATTTATAAGGCAAAGGTACATGACCCAAATGGCCAAAATAAAATATATTTGGGTTCAACCAAAGACTCCTGTAAGACCAGGTGGTTCAATCACAGGTCTACATTCAAAATAGAAAACTTAAAAACCTGTACAAAATTGGAAATTAAATGTGGAAATTAAAATCAAAATATGGAAAAGACACAGACATAACGGGAAATTTGGTAAAAACAGCCAAGCCTTACAATGGTGGCAAACTATGTAAACCGTGCCAAGAAGATTAGAGATTATGTAGACCGTGCCAAGAAGATTAGAGATTATGTAGACCCCGTGCCAAGAAGATTAGAGATTATGCTGTTCCCAAACAAAAACGAACCATTGAATGAAAGAACGGAAATTATGACTAAGTGTAACCATACTAAATAATACCTCTTAGGTTCATACAACCATGGATGAAAACGCCATAATTCCTTGCAATTTTAAAAATTGCGCGTTCAAAAATTCCCTGCCACGTGAGCGTTAAAAAAAAACAACGTTACGTGAGCGTTCTTAAAGAAATCGGTAAATGGTAAAATCAGTGATTGCAAATTGCCCGAAGACACCACACATGGTAGAAACCTAGGTCGCGTTATAACTCGTTTACAAATGGAATATATATATATATATATATATATATATATATTCGTATCGAAGTTAAGCAGCGTAAAGCCTGGTCAGTATCTAGTAGATGTTAGCTTGGGATAACGATGTGATGTGCTATAAGATTGAATGTGTGGATAAAATGCCAGAAATTGTTAATCCGTAGATCCGAGATCTAATTTCAGCTGGATTCGTTATATTCACTTATGTGAGAATACTCTTTAGAACGTATAAATCCATCTCTTTTTTCACTATTTACATCATTCAGACCGTTTTCCTCATTTTGGTTAAGTAATTGAATGCAACAACTTCAACTGGGATTCGAACTCGTCACTCCGATTTCCCGTTCCGAGTCGATATCCACTGCACAATAACAAGGAATATCAATCAAGAAATCTCTTTTCCTTTCAGATACATGTTTGGATATCATTAATACAAGGGAAGATAAAAAAAAAAATGACCTTCTTGATATCAATCTTTTTCTTTCTCTTTTCCATTTGGCCTCGACAGCAAATAGCATATTTGAATGGAGCTGAAGATACGAGGATATCAAAATTAGCAAAAGGTAAAAATAAGATAAATTAAAACAAAGAAAACAGTGATAATGAAAACAAAAGCAAAAATTAACAAAATAACATACATAATAAATAATAATATTGAAAAAAGAAGCACTAAAAATGGCGAAAATGATGATAAGAATGACTCATTTTGAAAGCAATAACAATAAATTAGAATTAAACAAATTATTTATTACTGATAGTTAAATACAAAAACGGCGTAAGATGCAATAAGTCTAATCCTAGGAAAGATGGTCAGCTAAGATAACAATAAGATAGATAGAAACTAGTGATAATACACGTGCAATTGTTTCTTCTAATAAATCACAATAGAAAACGAAACCTCTTTCTTTTTAATCATCTGAGAGAACCCATTTGACTTATGTCAGCATGCTTGATGCTAACCTCCAAGAAAGGATCTCATTTTGCCTTATCCAGCTAACGTTTTTCGCTGATATGAAGGGAAAAATTAAATTGAATTAGTTATAAAGTTTTCTTCTTCGTAAGAAGAGGTGGCATTTGACTATATTTCTGAGATGAAGTAGTATTCACACTATTTAAATTACTCGAACCTCATCTTGGTTGTCATTTGTACGACGTTTCGGTCATTGTACGCTCCGGCCTTCTTCAAGTACTAGAAATTTTGAACCGAACTCTTTATTACGATTACTGAGGTATATCATTCTCATTCCTTGTCCGAAGCCTTCTTCAGTTATTTCCCTTTAACCCGGCTCTCGAAGTGTTTGTTCACCACTGCTGTAGCCTGGTATTGAATTCACAATTCCTTGGGTCAAGTCACTCTTTACTATCGGTTATAAATAATTTGTTTAAGTGTAATTTATTGTTATTGCTTTCAAAATAATTAATATTTTATCATTATTTTCACCGTTTTTACTGCTACTTTTTTCAATATTATTATTTATTATGAATGTTATTTCTTTAATTGTTGTTTTTTTTTCTTCATTATCACTGTTTTCTTTAGTTTAATCTATCTTATTTTGGCTTTTTACTAATTGTGCTACCCTCGTATCTTCAGCTCCATTCAAATATGCTATTTGCTGTCGAGGCCGAATAAAGAAGAGAAAGAAAAATATTGATATCGGAGAGATCATATTTTTTATCGTTTCCCTTGTAATGATATCCAAACATATATCTGGAAGAAAAGAAGATTTCTTGATTGATATTCATTGTTATCGTGCAGTGGATATCGACTCGGAACGAGAAATCGGAGTGATGTGTTCGAATCCCAATTGAATTTGTTGCATTCACTTACGTACAAATACAGTAGGGAAAAGTATGAATCTATCGTTTCTTCCTTAAGCTATTGGTTAAATAGCAGGACAGATTGTCTTCTATAGCCTTAGTTAGCAACCAGTCTACCGCAGAAAGTAATAGCAACCTACTGCGGGAATATCTTCGTTTCAGTCAGTCATACCTCTGTCGAGAGATGATCGCCCAAACATGTATCACGTATGGAAGTTAACAGACTAATTCCTTGTTATGTATCATTTCGTGGCATTTGTTAATAATGGCTACCTACAGTTTTTTTTTTTAAAGATTTACAGATAACATGGACGCGTATGAATTTCAGGCGGTTTTCTGAATATTTCATACCAATCTATAATTTTTTTTCTCATCTTATTTCGTATATACAGTCAGTCAGTTAAGTGCCATACGTGAAACACGCTTGGGCGATCATGTCTCGAAAGAGACATGACTGACTGGGCAGATGATTATCCCGCAGTAGGTTGCCATTGCTTTCTGCGGTAGGCTGGTTGCCAGCCAAGGCTATAGAACCCAATCTGTCCTGTTATTTAACCCATAACTGGAGTGAAGAGACGGATTAATATCTTTCTCAAGGGTATTTGCGCGTAAGTGAATGCAATGAATTAAACTGGAATTCGAACTCGGCTCAACGATTTCTCGTTCCGAGCCGATATCTACTGGACCACAACGCACATCCTCGTATATACAGCATGGTCGATTGACATTTTCTTCTGATATACTCGTGTGGGTGTGAGTAGAAATTATTGTATGCATCCATCTATCTGTGTTTCTATTGCCTTTATTTCCGCCTCTGAGGTGGATGGTCTTGATTGGGAAACTGCTGCTCGATATCAGTGGAGGCATACAATTCTTGAAGGCTCTAAGAGCTCCCAATAACGTGAAACGAGGTGGGCAAATGTCAAGCATGCAACTAGGAAATCGGAAATCATTGATTCAGGAATCCATCAATTTATATGTAATGAATGTGGTAGAATATTTCTATCCACTGCTGGCCTCATTAGCAAAAAAAAAAAAATCATATTGGCAGATCTTTCACAAGTTATGATCAGCTACAATTAGAGAGTGTGTTAGAAAACTTTCAGAATTTTTTCAGGTTTCACTTATCACAAGTAAACTGAACAGAGTTTATGAAACAGACCAAGCTCTGTACAAAACAGCTTCGTTTGTCACATCTGCAATAACACATCACTCAATAAGTCCCGGGCTGACATATAGATAGCGCCACTAATAAAAACTCCATATGATAGTTATGAAGTACTAACCTTCAAATGGCACGTGACGAAATTTGGGCCTCACCAGAGTATTAGTTTATAAACTACAGTTATTTAAGTGAAACTACTGTTGCAAATTTTCAAAACAATGGAAAAATCTGAATTTCGTGTGTTGATAAAGCATTGATTTCTAATGAGAAAAAATACTGTTCAAGCAAAGCAATAGCATGGTAAGTGTTATTCGGACTCTGCTCGGTCGAAAACAACGGTTAAGAGGTGGTATGCTGACTTTAAACGCGGTCGTACAGAACCAAATGATGCTGAAAGCTCAGGTCACCCAAAATCGGGAATTACCTGAGTTAGCGGAGGAGTTGACCATATCAGAAGGCAGTGTATTCACCATTTTGCATGAACATTTGTCAGTGAGAAAGCTGTGTTCAAAGTGGGTGGCACGTTTGCTCACAATCGATTAAAAACAGCAACGCGTCGACGATTCAGAGAGTTGTTTGTAACTGTTTCAACCCAACAAGAAAAAAGGTTTTGCGTAAATACGTGACAATGGATAAAACATGGACTCACCAATTTAATCCAGAGTCACATCAACAGTCAGCTGAGTGGACAGCAGCAGATGAAAGCTGTCCAAAGTGACCAAAGACACAAACATCAATAGGTAAGTTTTGGCCTCCGTATTTCGGGATGCGGAAGGTATTTGGTTCATAGATTACCTTGAGAAAAGAAAGAACAATTAATAGAGAATATTATATAGCATTATTGGTGCATTTGAAGGAAGAAAACGCCCCCCCCCCCAAAAAAAAACGGCCAAAATTATAAAGAAAAAAGTGATATTTTACCAAAACGATGCACCGTGTCACAAGTCGATCGTAACGATGGCAAAACTACATGAATTGCACCTCGAATTGCTTTCGCTATCCACCCTATTCTCCAGATCTGGCTCCCAACGACTACTGGCTGTTTGCAGGCCACAAAAGAATCCTCCATTGAAAGAGATCTGGCTCCAATGAAGAAGTGATATCGGAAAATTAAATGTATTTTGAGGTCAAAGACAAATCGTTCTACAGAAAAAGCATCGAATTGCTTGAGATGCGTGGAATCAGTGTATCACCCTCGAAAGAAGACTACGTTAATGAATAAAGTCGAATTTTGCTTAAAATTGGTTTTATTAGTTAGGCCCGATATTTATTGAGTGGTTTGTTAAGCATTACAAATCATTCGCAGGCTTCAACAATCATTGTCATGTAACTAAAAACATTGATCAAACTTATCAGCGATGGTCATACTCGTTAACGAGTATTCAGTTATCATATCTATCGATGTTCATGTAACAGCATAGAAGAACCCAAGGTCCCGTCAATGGCACCTACTTGCCTACGTATTACATATGACTACATCATATATAATACGCAGAACGGTACAGCCTGTTTAAACGACTATGCATTTATACCTGCCAACATGTGCCTGGTCATTAAACCACTACTGTGAAGTTACAAAAGCGCTTCAGTCAGTTAAATGCCATACGTAATATATTTTTTGGTGATTCGTGATTGACGAGACTGAAGACTTTCTTGCATAAGGATGTCTTTTCTTTCTTAAGTAGACTGGCAGCCAACCAAGGCTATATCATCCAGTCTGTCCTGGTATTTAACTCCTTAGTTATGAGAGAGATAGAATCATACATTCCCAGGAGTATATGTGCGTAAGTGAATGCAACGTACTCGACTGAAATTCGAACTAGGTTGTCCGATGTTCATTAGCCAAAGCGCACATCCAACGCGTTTAGATTTTGAAAGACCCTATGCTCAAGGCACTTGACGAGCCCTTTGAGCCCAAGATGAACTCAGGAAAGAAGTTTGTGATCAAATTTACAATGCAACAATAAAAAAAAACCCCAAAAAACTAAGGATTAGTTTTAGCTAAAAGATGTATTTTCTTGCTTTTGTGCACCGGAAGAAATAGTTGTTTCAAGATTCTTTAAAACTTTTGCATAATTTTCATTGCCGGTTCTGACCATCCTCGGAAGCTTACGTATCGGTTCTTTGTCTGTAGATTATGCATTTAGATTGGCATCCTGTTGGCGTTTCTGTTATGGCCTTAAAATCTGCAAATAATGTAATTTTAAATCAGAAGATACATACCGGAGTAGCTAAATTATGCAAAAGTTTTAAAGAATCTTGAAACAACTATTTCTTCCGGTGCACAAAAGCACGAAAATACATCTTTTAGCTAAAGCTAATCCTTATTTATTTTATTTATTTATTTATTTTTTTGTTGCATTGTAAATTTGACACAAATGTCAAACAACTTTAGCTAAAACTTAGTTTTGAAGAACATGGGGTAGGCATCTATTAGAGGTTTCAATATCTAACCCTAACCCTAAATCAGTAAGGATTAACTTTACAAAACAGGCCAGGCCCTGTACAGAACTGTTCAGTTTTCTACATCTGTAATTAGCATCTCAAGAGCCATTTCACGGGAAATAAAACCATAGTTCAAGCTTATCAAGGATGACCATACTCATTTAACGAGTCAACAGACATAATTAATAATTGTTGCATTTGTTGCTCAGAATATGGCCCATGACTCAGTGCACTGTCTTTCTTCCCTATAAAACTCCCACGGCTCCAAAATGACGGATCTTACTTAGCAATGAAGTATTAATACTGTACGATGGCCATATTCGATTACGAGGGTGAGGACATCATGTATGTATGCGAGCAACAGAAGCCGTTGATGGTTGTAAATGCACGAAGTCACAAGTCATTGTTTTTTTTTTTTTTTTTTAATCATTTCACCCCGAGCAAGGCAGAAACGCCACTGATGTGCAGGGGGTTACATAAGTGTAGAAAGATTAATTAGAAAAGAGTGAGGAGTACAAGCTAGTTAGAAAGGAACAATAGAAAACTGAGAAAGCAGGTGCAATGACAGGTACATGGGCGGAGAGAAAGGGAAGCTTATACAGGGGAGGGGAGAGAGAGCTAGAGGCCAGTGGTTAGTAGGTGAGTATTAACTTTGCTTTTAAATTTCTGGAGGTCGTAGCCGTCAGGAAAGCAAGAATACGGGAGTGAGTTCCACAGGCGGGAAGTGCGAGAGAGGAAGCTGCAGGAGTAGAATTGTCGTCTGCGTTTGGCTAACCTGACTGTGAATGGGTGGGACCCAGTTGCCAGTCTGGTTGAACGGGTAAACACCTGTTGAGGAGGCATCAGTGACTTAAGCTCATCCGAGCAGAAGCCATGAAAGTATTTATAGAAGAGACAGAGGGAGGCCACATTTCGACGATGGGAAAGTGGCTGCAGACGAGTCGCCAGATCAGTACCTATCACATTACAGACTCTCCTTTGGAGCTTGTCAAGAACACTGAGGAGAACGGCAGGGGCACCTGACCATAAATGGCAGCAGTACTCCATGCACGGACGGATGGTTGACTTGTATATATGCAGGATGGATTCAGGTGGAAAAAACATCCTGGATCGACATAGTGACCCAATCTTCTTAGCAGTAGATTTTGCTATGGATTCAATATAGTGCTTCCATTTGAGGTCTGAGGACAGGGTAAGTCCGAGGAGGCGTAGTGTATTACTCTCCGGGAGAATCATCTGGTCCATGCTTATGGGAGGCAGAAGAGGTTGCCTGTAATGGTTGACAGACAACAGCTTGGTCTTAGAGGAATTAAAGTTGACAAGCCACTTCTTGCCCCAGTTCACCACAGAGTGTAGATCCCGCTCAAGGTCAGCAGCGAGATTATGTCTGTCCGCCACGACAGGTTTCTTACTGGAGCGGGAGTATATTGTAGTGTCATCTGCGTAGATGCCTACTTGGGACCTGATCTCATCTGGGAGGTCGTTGATGAAAATAAGGAAGAGCGTTGGGCCCAGGATAGAGCCTTGTGGGACACCAGCATTCGTGCTGTAGGACGAAGAGGCACGCCCATTCAGAACGACCTTCATTTTGCGGTTATTTAAGAAAGATTGGATTAGGTCAAGCAGGCGACCGGTAATACCATAACCGCGTAGTTTGCATAGGAGGCCAGGGTGCCAAACCCTGTCGAAAGCCTTGGAGATATCCAGAGCAACCGCGCGAGCCTCGTCAGACTCATCAAGGGCCTGTAGCATGTACTCCGTTACAGTAGTTAGCAGGTCGGCTGTGGACCTGTCAAATCGGAATCCATATTGCCTGTCGGAGAACAGCTTGTGGGCGGTGAGATGATGAACTATTTCAGCATTTATTATAGCCTCGAACACTTTCCCGAATATTGGTAGGAGACTGATAGGGCGATAGTTGGATGGGTCCGAGGGTTCACCACAATTCTTAAAGACAGGAACGACTGAGGAGAATTTCCAGCATGCAGGAAAGCAGGAAGCAGAAAGGCAGTAGTTAAACAGTTTAGAGAGGACAGGGGAAAGTTCAGGGGCACACCTCTTAAGGACTATCACCGGGATTCCATCGTCTCCACACGCCTTATGGGGGTCGAGTTTTGAAATTACTCTGGATACTATTGTCGGGGTAATATACACGTCATGCAGTTTGGCCTCAGTTCTAATAGGGAAGTCGGGTGGGTGCACTCCGGACGAGTCGAGTGTGGAGTTGGATGAGAATCTGCGGGCAAAGCACTCAGCTTTCTCAGCAGATGACGTGAGAACGTCAAATCCATGGATTAAAGGAGGTATTGAGGATTTCCTATTGTTGAGCACTCGTTTACAAATCCTCCAATAGTCCTTGGAGCCGAACTTGCGGTCAGCTATGTGCTGTCGCATTCTCTCCGCAAACAACTGTTTGGCGTCATTTAGAGTTCTCTTGCACTCACTGCGAGCGGATGTGAACAGGCGCCTATTGTGATCAGTTGGCTGTCTCTGGAATAGATGGAAGTAATGGTTCCTGTGGGCAATGGCGGCTGAGCAGGCTGGAGAGAACCACGGAGGGGAATGAGGTTTTAAGCAATACTTCCTGGTGGGTATGAAGGCATCAATGCCAGCTTTCACCCATGACGAGACCTCAGAGGCACAGTCATCAACTGATAGGTCAAACACTTTTCCCCAAGGGACGTCGCAGAGGAAATCGCGAAAGGCTTCCCAGTCAGCTTTTTGGTAGAGGTAGGAGGTTCTATGAGTAGGGGGATCCTGGGGGGAGTGAGATTGGAAAGAAATACTGAGGGAGACTACAGCGTGGTCGGAGTTGCCGAGAGGGCAAAGCTGCGAGACTTGACAGGCGTCAGGCGCAGAGGTGAAACATATATCTAGCAGTGAGGAATGACCCGAGGGTGTGCTTGGGAAGCGAGTGGGGAAGTCCACCACTTGCGTAAGGGATTGGGAAATAGCAAAGTTCATGGCGTGAGTGCCCGCCGAATCAGTAACAGCGTTTTCAAGCCACTCAGAGTGATGGGCATTGAGGTCTCCAAATACAAATATGTGGGCAAATGGGTGATAGGTAATAGCCTTATCTATGTCGTCGGCAATGCTATCTAGTAGGGAGCAGTCAGGAGAGGAGGGAGAACGGTAAAGGAAGAATAGGTAGCTAACCGAACTGAGGAGAGACAAGCGGAGACATATGTATTGGTGGTCAGTAGATTCGAGTGAAGTCACCCTAGTTATGGGGAGGTGTTCGCTGACATAAACACCCAGCCCATGCATGTGGACAGTAGAATCCTTCCTTAAAAGGGGAAGATAACCAGGGATGAAGAGGTCAGAGGAGGGAATAGTTGAGTTGAGGTTAGTTTCGCAGAGCGCGAGGATGTCAGGGGACTTTTCATGCAGGAACGCTTCTACACTAGCAAAGTTAGTACGAATGCCTCGGATATTAGTGAAGGAGAGGTTAATGGGCTTAGGTGGTTTGGATTTAGCTGGTTTAGGGTCATTTCTGTTTTGTCTTGTCATGTTTTTGGTTTATAGAAAGGGACCTAGGGTAGAGGATACAGGCGGTCATTACCCACGATCTGAGCTGGGAGGGGGACTGGCTAGGGCTGCAACAAGGTGTGGCCTCGGGGTTGCCCACCGAAAGCGCTTGCAGGGACACCTATCCATGCGCGACATGGCACTACAAGAACCCCGATATTATACAACTGTTGATCAGAGCAGCCGCTCTTGACGCTACGCAAGAGTTAGGGCTCCTAACTACCAGTCGGAAGCAGCAACCAGGAAACTGCCAACCCGGTACCCTCACAGTGATGAGCCATTGCCACCAACCGGCCAGATCGCAGGAAACTCACGGAAGCACCAGTACCAAGGTCTGAAGAGAGAGAAGTGAAAACCGGAAACCACATCCTAAACAGGAAACAAGGAACGAGCCTCTACTCCAGTTCAATAGACGTGGGAGGAGTATAGACCGGGCGATAGTGTGACCTATCTACTCCTATTAAAAAAAAAAAAAAAAAAAAAAAAAAAAAATCGAACACGAACAATCCTTTGAAAAAAAAAAAAAAGAAAACACAAACTTACAAAAGTGGAGTTTAACTAAGTTTTAACTTAGTTAAAGTCCAAATGAACTCCAAAAAAGGGGGGGGGGAGAACAAAAACATAGATATATATAAAAACAAAAAAAAAAAAAAAAACAAACGGAAAATACCTCACAGTTTAACACAGGAAATTTGAATTAAGATTCATTCTTCAATTCTTGCTTTTCCCAAATATCAAAGCGAGTCGGCCTGCTAGGTAAATTCCCATTCAAAGAACAACACGTGGCATGGAGCTGTAATGGCTGCTGATAACTTGGCCAAAGTAGCTTCGCATAACAGAATAAATATAAATTTCAAACTTTTTTTTTTCCTCCTAAATGAAGCATGAACTCCAAAAAAGGGGGGGGGGGAGAACAAAAACATAGATATATATAAAAACAAAAAAAAAAAAAAAAAAAACAAACGGAAAATACCTCACAGTTTAACACAGGAAATTTGAATTAAGATTCATTCTTCAATTCTTGCTTTTCCCAAATATCAAAGCGAGTCGGCCTGCTAGGTAAATTCCCATTCAAAGAACAACACGTGGCATGGAGCTGTAATGGCTGCTGATAACTTGGCCAAAGTAGCTTCGCATAACAGAATAAATATAAATTTCAAACTTTTTTTTTTCCTCCTAAATGAAGCATGAACTCCAAAAAGGGGGGGGGAGAACAAAAACATAGATATATATAAAAACAAAAAAAAAAAAAAAAAAAAAAAACAAACGGAAAATACCTCACAGTTTAACACAGGAAATTTGAATTAAGATTCATTCTTCAATTCTTGCTTTTCCCAAATATCAAAGCGAGTCGGCCTGCTAGGTAAATTCCCATTCAAAGAACAACACGTGGCATGGAGCTGTAATGGCTGCTGATAACTTGGCCAAAGTAGCTTCGCATAACAGAATAAATATAAATTTCAAACTTTTTTTTTTCCTCCTAAATGAAGCATGAACTCCAAAAAGGGGGGGGGAGAACAAAAACATAGATATATATAAAGACAAAAAAAAAAAAAAAAAAAAAAAAAAAAAAAAAAAAACAAACGGAAAATACCTCACAGTTTAACACAGGAAATTTGAATTAAGATTCATTCTTCAATTCTTGCTTTTCCCAAATATCAAAGCGAGTCGGCCTGCTAGGTAAATTCCCATTCAAAGAACAACACGTGGCATGGAGCTGTAATGGCTGCTGATAACTTGGCCAAAGTAGCTTCGCATAACAGAATAAATATAAATTTCTAACTTTTTTTTTTCCTCCTAAATGAAGCATGAACTCCAAAAAGGGGGGGGGAGAACAAAAACATAGATATATATAAAAACAAAAAAAAAAAAAAAAACAAACGGAAAATACCTCACAGTTTAACACAGGAAATTTGAATTAAGATTCATTCTTCAATTCTTGCTTTTCCCAAATATCAAAGCGAGTCGGCCTGCTAGGTAAATTCCCATTCAAAGAACAACACGTGGCATGGAGCTGTAATGGCTGCTGATAACTTGGCCAAAGTAGCTTCGCATAACAGAATAAATATAAATTTCAAACTTTTTTTTTTTCCTCCTAAATGAAGCATGAACTCCAAAAAGGGGGGGGGGGAGAACAAAAACATAGATATATATAAAAACAAAAAAAAAAAAAAAAAAAAAACAAACGGAAAATACCTCACAGTTTAACACAGGAAATTTGAATTAAGATTCATTCTTCAATTCTTGCTTTTCCCAAATATCAAAGCGAGTCGGCCTGCTAGGTAAGCGAGTTTTCAATCTAGTCCTCGGTATGACGATAAACTACATCCGGCAGCAAGTTTTCATATCTGGAGATTGAAGATTTTAAAGAACATGAAACTACCTCTTAATTGCTATTGTTCCCATGTTCATTCTAACATGGTGTACTGGCACCTGACTTAGTCCCAGCTGTGGTCTACTTGCAAACTATTAAAGAAAACACTATGAAAGTATAAGAATGCATTTTATAGTAAAGTTACCAGCATTACATTTATATATAAAAATACCAAAAATAAATTTTCAGAAAAATGACTAAGAATATAATTTGCAGTAGATTGTTTACAATGCCTTTTATTGCAAGATGTCGAACAATACATTTTATCTGTATTGAATGCATTCGATTCTTTTCAAAATATTTAGATTTCAACATTAAATAACTCATAGTGGGATAATATGCCTCCAAACAAATTCCACAAAATCAACCAAATTTTCTATCCACTTTCGCTTATAAATTAACTAAGGTCTCTTCAACATATTGCAGTATAAACAACAACATTGTTTTATGTGTAATGAAGAAATATTATTGTGCTTGAGAAGGTGTCCAAAATGGGGATCAAGCAGTCATCATGGGGTAGGCATCTATTAGGTGTTTCAATATCTAACTAGCTACTCTGGTATGTATATTCTGATTTAAAATTACGTCATTTGAAGTACGATTTTAAGGCCATAACAGAAACGCCAACCCGATGCCAATCTAAATGCATAATCTACAGACAAAGAACCGATATGTTAGTTTCCGAGGATGGAAAGAACCGGCAATAAAAATTATGCAAAACTTTTAATGAATCTTGAAACAACTATTTCTTCCGGTGCACAAAAGCAAAAAATACATCAAATATTAATTCTTGTCTGTCGTGTTACTAATAGATGTATAACTATAAATTGCTGGTAAAACATTATATATATATATATATATATATATATATATATATATATATATATATATGACTATTTACGCTCTCACACCCTGATTGAGCACTTTGGAAGAATGGTAGACTTTGAAAAACAGTAGCTACTCTGGCATTATAGGTATCGTTCATTCAGCAATGAATTAGAACGCTCTCAGCTAATGGGCGTGTATAATGATAATATGCACGCTAAAAAGTCTGCCTCCTTCTACCGAGCGCCCGTAGCTCAAAGGTAGAATCACCGACTGACGCCAATTCGGTCGGGTTTCAATCCTGGGTAAAAAGCAATCGGCTGTCTAACCGTAGTGATAAGCTGTAATGCAGCGAAACAGATCTGTCTGCGGATGACTATAGATATATTTCATTTTAAAACGAGTTATTTCGCTACCCAGGTTTCTACCGTGAGTGGTTTCTTCAGGCGATTTTTAATAACTGATTTTACCTTTTACCGTTTTTCTTTTTAAGAACGCTCTTGTAACGGTGTTTTATTTGTACGTTCACGTGGCAGAGAATTTATGAACGCACATTGTTTCAATTCAAACGAATTATGACGTTTTCATCCATGGTTGTATGAACCTAAGTGGTATTTCTTTGTGTGGATGCATTTAGTCATAATTTCTGTTCTTTCATTTAACAGTTCGTCTTTATTTGGGAATATCATAATTTTTAATTTTTCTTCTTGGCAAAGTCAAAATTTTTTATTTGTCCACCGTTGTAAAGCTTGGCTGTTTTTACAATGCTCCACATTATGTGTGGGTCTTTTTCATATTTTGATTTCAATTTCCAGAAATGGTTAGCCAATTTTGTATTGTTTTTTAATTTTTCTATTTAAAATGTAGATCTGTGGTTGAACCACTTGGTCTTAAAGGTGTCTTTGGTTGAGCCCAAATATATTTTGTTTTGTCCATCTGGGTCATGAACCTTTGCCGTATAAATTATTTTTTTTGTGTTGCAAAGACCTTTATGTGGACATTTATTTTTGTCCTTGCAGCTGCATTCTTTGTTGATGGTTTTGTTTTTTACAATGCTATTTAAGTTTCTGGCGTTCTGTTTTTTTTTTTTTTTTATGAAAGTATCTAAATTATCTAAATTATTAGTGCAACTATAACTTAGTTTGATTGTGTTTCTGTTGAAAGTTTTGTTTAATTCTGATTCTTTTGGAAAGAGCTTATCTGTTAGTTTAAAAAATATATGTCCTATTTTGGTCTTCTAAATTAAATGGTGTGTTGAACCAGATAATGTTTCATTTCCTATTGTTGTTTTTGATTTGTCTGTTTGGGTGAAAATTATATTGTAAAATGTTTTTATGGCCAGAATTTCTTAGTGCATCCTCATAGATATTTTTCTTTTCATTGTTCTATGCCTTTGTAAATGTATTTAATTATATTATTTGAATGACTGGACTTTCTATTTATGTATGACAACTTAGTGTTTGTTTTCATATTGGAACACTCTAGCTATTGGGCGTGTTCATACGCGCTAAAAAGCCTGCCTTCTTCCGCCGGGCGCTCGTGGCCTAGGGGTAGAATCGCCGACTGACGCCGATTCAGTCGCGTTTCAAGCCTTGGTTAGGAAGCGAACGGAGTCTAAAGCCGCACTGATGAGCTGTAATACAGCGAAACAGATCTGTCTGCGGATGACTATAGTATATATATATATATATATATATATATATATATAGTGCGAAGGAGGAATTGATTAAATTACGTTAAAATCTTATTTTTACTAAAATGACACAAAAATATCTTGAAATACTAAAGAGTAAATTCCTTCAATGAAATCACCATTGGCTTCAAGCAAGGTCTCTTGATCACTTCAGAGTCTCTTGCATCTTTTTCTTGTTACAAATCAAGTAACTATATCAGACATACTACTACTTCCTAAAGTAGACACCTTACATTTCCCCAGTTGAATTAAAGTGCTATTAAAAACATTTATTGACTCATAGTCTAAAGAACACCTAAGGAAGATTCTACTTACCAACACAAATATCCTTTTAAATCCCATAATTCTTTACTCTTAAAGAACCTCTGTTGAGTCAACGCCGTTCGTTTGCTTTTAATCTCACACTGTCTAGTAGCGGAGAGGACCTGTTAGGTGTTTTCTACAAATAGAAGTGGCCCACATGTCAACCTACGCAAGACACTTGACTTTTTAAAACGGTAACTCTTCCTCAAAAATCTTCACCCCGTAAACACTACTATGTAGTACAACATACGGAGAATAAATATACCCAATAAAACACCATTCAGAATGATTAAAGCGCTATCTGAAAGCGCTCGACTAATAACATAATATGGACAATTTTTATATTCTCTCTCTCTCTCTCTCTCTCTCTCTCTATATATATATATATATATATATATATATATATGTGTGTGTGTGTGTGTGTGTGTGTGTGTGAGAGAGAGAGAGAGAGAGAGAGATACAAAATAAAACAAATATTTGAGAAACAACAAAATATGGATTTATTGTGGGGTAGCGAACATTATAATGTTTCGGTTGTTATAACCATCATCAGGGCTTATATTTACGCTTGTGAAATTTTTTGTTGTTACGGCCTGTGAATAGATTTAAAAATGTGATAAAAATTTAGAATTTTAAGACTGTTTGAAAGAATTGCATTAAACTATGACATCATTCACGAACTATTTATAGCGTTTTGATATTTTAAATAGTCGTTGAGATGAAATTTAAATAGTTCGCTGATAGGTTAATGTATTTTTTTGTTTAGTTGGATCTGTTTTTCTAAATACAGCTGTAATTATATATGTTTTGTTTATGTGTTACATTAATTTAGATATATTTTATATTAAATGTAGGGCTGGTATTATAGGAGGTGTGGAATAGAGTTCACATATCGTGACGGTTGATTTTAAATTATTTTATTATAAAAACTGAGATTGTACCCAAAAGTCCAGCGTTAAAGTAGAGCTTTTGTGTGCGGTTTAATTTAATATTATCTAATATAATGATATAATATAACGGCGACAAATTCAAAAATATACGAGTGGTTTAGTTTAACTATAGATTGTAATGAATTAGATTATTGATCTGCGATAAAATAAATTATCGTTATATTTATATCGTAAAATATGTGTTGTAACACTGTATTATAATAGTAGGGAATTTTTGTAGTTAGTAGATGTACTTACATTTATAGGTCAAAGTAAAGGGACTTTATGGTATTTTAGTATTATTCTAGCTAAGTATGGAGATAAATAGTAAAAACGTGGATGTTTTGTGTACATTCGAAATAGCGGCAGCCTCCACGATTTTTCTTCGCTTGTTGTCGTAGATTAAGGTTAACATTTTAGATGACTTGATATAGTATTTTGGCTTTAATTTTAGTTGAAAATAAAGACAAAAATTCTCCAACATTTGGATAATTTTTATTAAGTTTGTTATAAGCTTTCGGCTCACATAAGCCATCTTCAGAGAGGTTATTTAGACGGTAACACAATAACATCCACCATCAGCGACGATTTTATTTTGTGCTGACATAAAACTCCGCTAGGCAACGGCAATAGTTACCAAAAATAACAAACGCAGTTCTTAAATTTGCGATGCGGTTCTATGACGTCACACAGCGTGATAGCGCGAAATGATAACAGAACCATATATTTAAATGGAATGTAATGTGTTATGACCAGATTTAAACGTGGTTTTATTAAGTGTGGGTTGTTTGGATTTAATGTAGATGGCCTCCAATATCTGAAGGTTCTTTTTACTGTGTGTATGAGTAAGAATTATTGTATTGTTGACTAAAATCTATCTGATATTACCTATATTTTTATGTTTTTCTGTATATTTAGCATATATATATATATATATATATATATATATATATATATATTAAACAAATATTTTTAAACTTTGAAGTTCAAATTCTCTAACGTATTTTTAAGGCATTTAAAATCTTTAACAATCAAGTATTCCATATAATTCCCGCATCTACGTGAGCACATATCTTCACATGTGCATGTTGCTTACATTATCACTGCCTTTGAATTTAAAATTTTTCATAACGTTTATTTATTTTCTTTTAAAATGATGTAACACTTTTCCTGCTACAAGGTAATATTTGATTTTTAAACTGTAATATAGTCCCTGATGATGGGCGATGACGTTTGTAAGCTTTGGACAGATTTTATACAAATATAATCCGTAAATAAAAAGCCTAATAAGAAAATATAAAAAAAAAGAAAATATATAAGACTATGTTGTCTTTATCGTTTAACATAACTTGTTTAAAAGAAAAGATGCTGTCAAAATATACGTACTTTATATGTATATATATATATATATATATATATATATATATATATATATATATATATATATATATATATTACTAATGGTAGAAAAAGGAAATGATTTGCTTCTGTTTGCATGATATGGCGGGTCCGAGCTGTTTAACTATTTGTAACGGTTTAAACCAGAGTACAGATGTGTCTTTTCACCGGATCTATTCAACTTGTACAGCGGGAATATTTTGAGGACCCTAGATGACACGCCAGGATTTGTTATTGGAGGCCACAACTTGAACAACATAAGGTATGCAGATGATACAGTGCTGATTGCAGACACGGAAAGGAAACTACAAGGTAGAGCGACAAAAAAGGACGACAAATAAACTTTAAGAAAACTGAATGCATGGTCATCAGCAAAAGGTGCAACCCAAAATGCCAAATACAGGTGGGGGACACCAGAATCAAGCAAGTACAAAAATTTAAATACCTAGGAAGTGTTCTAACAGGAGATGGAAAGTGCGACACAGAGATCCGAAGGCGAATTGGCAAGGCAAAGGACGCGTTCCAGAAGCTAAGTAAAGTACTAACAAACAGGAAAATTTCACTAGAAACAAAAAAAAAAAAAGAGTGCTGGATTGCTATGTAATATCTGTTCTTCAATACGGCAGTGAATGCTGGACAATATCATCGAAAATGAGGACAAAACTGGAAGCAGCGGAAATGTGGTTCTACAGAAGGATGCTGCGGATATCGTGGACTGAGCATGCAAGCAACGATGAGGTGTTGGAAAGAATGGCAACAAAGAGGAAATTGATACTGAGCATCAGGAAGAGACAACTGAAGTTCCCGGGATATGCAATAAGGAAGGAGAGCTTGGAGAACCTGATACTAACAGGCCAGATAGAAGGAAAAAGGGACAGAGGAAGGCAGTGGATAACCTATTTGCAGGGCCTGATCAGGTGGATAACGGAACGGGAGTTGCGAGGTGTAACAGGAGCAAACATACTAAGAGCCATAAGGTATAGGGAGACGTGGAGAACCATGATCGCCTACGTTCTGAAGGGACAGGGCACATAGAAGAAGAAGAAGACGAGGTAGCTGGTCAGAACATTTGCCGTAGAAATAGCGACAAAATAACGATATTCTGATGTTACATCTGTGGCAAAGTATCAGTAGAATGGAATTTAATTCGTCGCTGACAAAATTATGCTTCATTTTTGACCTGAAGTGATTTTTATAAAAAAAGAAAATGGCGACTGGTGTGACATCGCTTCTGATTTAGTAGAAGGAGCCAATGACACTTTAAGTGTTTTTAGCAATAGACCGTATATACGATTGGCCCGTTATACAGACCCAAAAATATCTGGTTCCACCTGCCATGCACTTTCTGAAACTGCTTTGAACATTCTGTATGATACTGATCCTAAACACAACTTCTAAGTTAATCAAGAAGAATCTAAAGTCCCGACCTGAATCCAATCGTAAAACATAAGATTCCATTAAGATTCCATTCGTTCGTGCATGGAATACTGTTGCCATATATGGTCAGGCGCTTCTGCTGTTCATCTCAGTGTTCTCGACAGGCTCCAAAGGAGAATCAGTAATGTGATAGGTACCGACTTAGAGGCTCGACTACAGCCACATCCCCACCAACGAGATGTGGCCTCCCTTTGTCTGTTCTATAAATACTTTCATGGCTTCTGCTACAACGAACTTAAGTCACTGGTGCCTCCGCAACAGGTGTTTACTCGTGCAACCAGACTAGCAACTGGGTCTCACCCATTCACAGTTAGATTAACCAAATGCAGATAACAATTCTACTCCTGCAGCTTCTTCTCTCGCACTTCCCGCCTGTGGAACTCGCTTCCATATTCTTGCTTTCCTGACGGCTACAACCTCCAGGAATTTAAATGCAATGTCAATACTCATCTATTAACCACTTGACTCTAGTTCTTTCACCACCTTGTATATCCTTTCCTTTCTCTCCACCTTTTCAACTGTCATCACAAACGTATTCCCATCCTTCTTTTACTCCTTTCTAACTGGTTCGTCTTCCTCTTCACTCTCTTCTACTTAATCATTTTACACTTATGTAGCCCCCTGCACATCAGTGGCATTACCGTCTTGCTCCGGGTGATACAATTAAAAAAAATAAATTGAAAAGATATGTACAAGCAAGAAAAGCATGTTATCTGCAAAAATTTAAAGATTATACACATTGTATGGCAGAATACAACTGTGTATGTTTTTGGATAATACATTTCTAATCTACAAACCATTTGGTAAATTACAAGATGAATTGAAAAGGCATCTAAAAGCAAGAAAATTAACAGTATTTACTTTATTCGGACTATTATCCTAATCTTTGTTGCCATCTTTACGACGTTTCGGTTTTCTTCAGGTGCTTGGAATTTCGAATTTTTCTATCTCCCCTCGTGAAAAATCAGGCGTATCTGACCACATTCAGTTGAAATAAAAGATAGTGAACGCCACTGAAAATTACGTAAACTTAAGGCATCAACACATACGCTAGGCTTAAAAAATCTCTTAAGCCGACCAAGCCGACGATAGGGAAGAACACAATATGGGAACCAGTAATACGGAGTGCCAGAGAAAGCCATTAGCATCAAAAATTGCAATATGAGCTCTGGAAAAATACTTGAGAAAACCATTAACACCAAGAATACTAGAGAAAGCCATTAGCATCAAAAATTGCAATATGAACTCTGGTAAAAAAATGGTTACTGGTCATTAGGTTTATAAGTCCAAAAGATTCAGTTATCCTTGTCCTTAAGGGACACATGGCCCAGTGGATATAGACGTTGGTTAGTTCCTGTGAGTTGTGAGTTCAATACTAACAGTAGTGAACAAGTAATTTGCAAGGTTAGAGGGAGATAACTCATGACTTCCAGTCGAGGCCTTACCTCAAATAAAGGGTTCGGTTCAAATTTCCTGAAGAAACATACAATCAAAACGTCGTACAAATGACAACAAATATAAGGACAATAGACCGAATAATGTAAATACTGTAAATACTACCTTATCTCAGAAATATACAAGAAAATTAAGTAATCTTTGATTTTGCAGTGCGGTAAAATATCTCCGGAGACGTTTCTGCTAGTTTTGGTAAAGCCTAAAATAAATGTCAAAAGGCAAGTTAAAACAAGATATACAATAACAGTCTATTTTCTGTTGCCACAAATATTGAGTACATATTTATTTCTTTTGTTGACAATTATTCAAAATTAAATATCAAATAATTATATTTCTATATTTGCTAACTTCATACATATCAAACAATTTTCATGACTCAGTTGATTGAATATAATAATTTCACTTTATGTCACATGAGATCAAGAGACCAAGACAGCGGAGTGGGTTTCCCTCCTTGTCAGTTAGCATACATTCTGATAAAAGGGAAAATTATTATTAATAGGTTAAGGCAAAATTATTATTAATAGGATGTTCGTTAAAAAAGTTTTAAGCCGAAGAAAGAAGAGTCATAATTGAACATTTTTGTTGTGGCAATGAGTTACAACGTCTTAAAAAACTAGAAAAACTAATTCGGATTTTTGTTTTTATGTTTAAGGCCGGCACAAGGGTGAATGGTATGCGCCAAATCTAAAAATCTAAACTTATTTATAAATGAAACTTTGTCTCTCTCTATATATATATATGTGTGTGTGTGTGTGTGTGTGTGTGTGTGTGTGTGTGTGTGTGTGTCCGTCACCTAAAGATTCCGAATTTCTTGAAAATTTACACAGTTGTACTACAAGCATCTGCGAGTATTCTTAGCTAGGTTTTGTGTCGAGGTACCTTAATAAATATCGAAAATCGATAATCGAAAAAATCGGGTTATAGAAGGAGTGGTCCGATTTTAATCAAATTTCATACACTCATAGACAAAGACATAAGAAACGATATTCAGAAGTTTCGAGGTTGCAGTTCTTACAATAGTGCAGAAACTCGAAAATATATAAATATATAAAAGGCAAGATGTTTGTGTGTCTGTCTGTTTATCTGCCTGTATGTCTGTATTTTTTTCAGCCCTTTTATTTTAGTTTTTGCTTCGGGTTTGGCTCTAAGTAGGTATAATTGTAGTTCTTAGTCTCAGCAATGATACCATTTACTCAGAGGACTTATTTAGCTTTTAAAATCCAGTTTACAACGAAAAACTTATTTGATATCGATACCAGGAAATGAAAATTTGACTTACATCCATTCATTTTTCTTTTAATCTACGGTTTCGCTTTAACTGGAAACAACTATTGCTTTTTAGTCTTTCGTGCCAATATCCAAAGAGTCTGAGCTCCAGGACCATGGATTAGTTTTAAAGCTTTCATTACACCCGAGCAACGCCAGGCTATACTACTAGTGGATTAAATAGAGGCAGTCATAAAGTATCTGTACAATAAAAGTATGGCACCCAAGAAAATCCATCAGAACATGGTGCAGACACATGCTAAGGACTAACCTTCCTATGCAACTGTGAATAGGTAAGCTGCGTATTTCAAGCGATTAGGTAAAGCACAGGTCGTCCAGAAACCGCAATTACTGATGAACAATGTCATTCTCTGTATGGTTTTGAATGACACATATCCAGCAGATAACTAAGTCATTAGCATCAGTTCCAAGCGGTAAGTATTAATGAGAGTAGCAAAAAAAAGAGGCTGTGGAGAACCATGAACATTCATATCTTGTATTGTATCAATTTTTCTCTGCAGTATCTATCTTACATATTTAGAATTTACCTTTCGTCTGTTCTTCGAATATTGCCACTACACATGGTCTGATGCTTCTGCTATATATTTAGAAATTCTTGAAAAAATCCACTGAAGAATTTATGGCTTTATTGTTTCTGATTTGACATCCAGGATTCAATCACTTTCATAACATAGAACCCATATTGAATTCATTGCATTCACTTACGCGCAAATACCCTTGGGAAAGGTATTTAATCCGTCTCTTCCTTCCAGTTATGGGTTAAATAACAGGAGAGATTGGGTTCTATAGCTTTGGTCGGCAACCAGTCTACCGCAGAAAGCAATGGCAACCTACTGCGGGATAATCTTCTGCCCAATCAATCCTGTCACTTTCGCTACGTGGTCGCCCAAGCGTGTATCACGTATGACACTTAACTGACTGACTGAATATAATCGTCGTAATAATGATTAAGGCTTCTACTGGTCATAAAGTGGGGGATCAGTTTATTACTTCATAACAATAGGAAACCGATCCCCCAATTAATTACTACTTTATAATATAACACACCTTTTCCGCCTCTAGCTATGAGTCAAATAACAGGACAGATTGGGTTCTATAGCCTTGGTTGTCAATCAGTCTACTGCAGAAAGCAATGGCAACCTACTGCGGGATAATCTTTTGCCTTGTCAGTCATGTCTCTTTCGAGACATGATCACCCAAGCGTGTATCACGTATGGCACTTAACTGACTGACTAGATTAACAATCAGTTAGTTAAGTGAAATACGTGATGCACATTTGACTGAGCAGAGGATTTTCACGCAGTAGTTTGCCATTACTTTTTCGGTAGAATGGTTGCCGACCAAGGCTACAGAACTCAATTTGTCCTACTATTTAACCTATAGCTTGAGGAAGAAGAAACGTGTAATATTCTTTTCCTAAGTATATTTGCACATCAATGAATGCAACTAATTCAACTGGAATTCGAAAGCGGCTCTCCGGTTTTTCGTTCCGAGGCGATATCCACTAGACTACAGATTGGCAATAAGGTCACATAATTTTACCGTTGAATTGGTTAGATGTAACAGTCAGTTCTTTGCTAAGTTTATTTTCTCACACTTTTCGATTATGGAATGCTTGTTTGGCTTTTGACTTTCTTGACAATTGTCATCTTCAAAATGTAAATGCAATGGTAGTCATCAACTTCCTTCTTGGTTCATATTGTTTTATTGTTGTGACTCTTTCACAATATCTTTCGTTATTTTTTTACACTCATTAATCTTAAAGTGCTTTTATTGTTTTGCGTGGGGTGAAATTATAAAAAGGCGGAAAACGACTATATATATATATATATATTCACATTTTCACTTTTTTTTCACAATCATTACAAAAGAAAACTTTGTTGTTGAACTTTAAAAAACAGGCCAATCTTCGTGAAATCAGAAAATACACATTGTCGCCAGAGAATTCTTCATGATTGAAATTTGAATAAAGAACTTCGATTATTCGATACTAAACCCAAAAGCTAGTTTGTTAAGCGATTTATCTGCTTCAAAAATATCTTTCACTTTCAGCTTGCAATAAAAAAGAGATAGGACGATTACGTTACAATATTTCGGATGAACTTCAGTCTGGGAACCAAAACAACAAAAAAATGGCTTCCATCGAAGGATCTGATTTGCTGAGATATTTTAATGCGCATTTACCGACAAGAAACGCAGCCGACATGATACTTATTTAGTGTCGCTGCTACAATGGGAAGCTATTAAAAAACGGAAAACGTTGGCAGCGTTAAGGAAAACCTTTTTTCTTTAGTTCTCTCTTTTTCTCTCGTTCTCTCTCTTTCTCTCTTTTTCTCACTTTTAAGTTTCTGTCTTTTTTATTTTTCCTTTTTTAAGTTTTATTTCTTTTTTTCTTGTTTTTATAATTTTAAAGATATATTTTGTTTATTTCCTTTTTCCACTTTTTTCTTTCTTTCTTTCTTTCCTTCTTTCTTTCTAATTTCTCTATCCTTTAAACTATTTTTCTTTTTCCTTTACTCTTTTCTTCTTTCTCTCTCTTAATGTTTTCCAGTCTTTTAAACTATATTCCTTCCTTCTTTTCTTCCTTACTTGTTTATCTATCTTTTGAGTTATATTTCATCCTTGGCTATTTTTCTTTTATGCCTTGCTTCCTTCCATAATTTAACCCTTTCTTGTTTTCCTACATTTTAATCTTTCTTTCTTTCTTTCTTTAATAATTTCTTCTTGTTTTTCTATCTTTTAAACTATATTTCTTTATTTCTTTCTCCTCTTTCTTTTTCCTTTTTTCTTTCTTTCTTTTTTCTTCGTTTATAAATTCTTCTCGTTTGTTTCTAATTTCTTTTTCTTTGAACGATATTTCTTTCTTTCTGGTTTCCCTATCTCTTAAGTATTTTTCTAGATTCCCTTACTCCTCCTTCCGTCTTTCGATTATTCCTACCTCTCTTCCTCGCTTTCATATTCTTTTAATATATATGTGTTTTCTTCATTCCTTCCTTCTTGTCTTTCTTTCTAGTTTTCCTGCCTTTATTCTCTTTCTTTCTTTCTTTCTTCTCTTTCTTTCTTCTCTTTCTTTCTTCTCTTTCTTTATTCTCTTTCTTTCTTTTTTATTCTCTTTCTTTCTTTCTTTTCTTTCTTTTCTTTCTTTCTTTTCTTTCTTCTCTTTCTTTCTTTCTTTTTTTATTCTCTTTCATTCTTTATTCTCTTTCTTTCTGTCTTCTCTTCTTTCTTTCTTTCTTTCTTTCTTTATTCTCTTTCTTTCTTTCTTTCTTCTCTTTCTTTTTTTCTTTCTTTCTTCTCTTTCTTTCTGTCTTTCTTTCTTTCTTTTCTTTCTTTATTCTCTTTCTTTCTTTCTTTCTTTATTCTCTTTCTTTCTTTCTTTTCTTTCTTTATTCTCTTTCTTTCTTTCTTTCGTCCTATATCGTATTTATTATTTTATGTCAAGATTTCAGTTTTTTCATTCTATTTTACACATTCTTTCTCCTTTCTTTCATCCATTCTGTCTTTCTTCTTAAACTTTCTTCAACGACTTTTCCTTTCTTCCTTAATTTACCAATTTTTTATTTTTCTTCTTCTTTTTAATTTTCTTTTTTTTCTTTTTTTCTCCTTTTTATCGCTTCTCGTCTTTCTTTTCTCTCATTTTTTACTTCAAGTCTTTTTTCTTCTTTCTTCTTTCGTTTCTAACCAATTCTTTTCATATTTACATCTTCTTGGTATGATTATGCTTCCTTCAATAATTTTGGTCTTTTTACGAACAAAGAGATGATGTAGCAATCATTTTTGTAGGCAGCCTGTAAAGTCAAACGAAGAAGGCTTCAGTAGGAAAACTCACATCAACACAATAACAACAGTAGCAGCAGCTGTCACCATCGAGAAAGAAATTCGGCGTATATTGCTAATGTTGAATGTTGCTGTTGTTTAACGTGTTATCGTGTGTTATTTAATTATTGCTTCTCAGACTCTGTGTGTGTGTCTGTCGAGTTGTCATCACTTTCTTTTGTGAAGCCGTTTTTGGTCCACAAATAGTTTTATTTCCTGATTTCGAACATTTTATTTCGATTATATATTGACTGATTCTTTCAGCTTCAGCTCCTTCAAGAAAATCTACTTGAGTATAGGTTCAAGATATATGTGCATAGAAATGGTGAACGCTGGAAAACAATAACTGGTTTATCTATACAGCAGAGGAAGTGACTGAAACACAGCAGAAAAAGATCCTATCGTAAGATCAGGATAGGGATTTATTATTATTTGCATATCTTATTTTCCCCAGGTGTTTGTTATTGCTGGAGCACGGAATACAGCAAGTTCTTTTCAAATACCCAGTACCTCTTTCAGTATCATCACAGGCTTCAGCACCGCTGTGATCTGATCGATCTAAATTTCTACTCGAATTTTGCATTCATCCAGTCACAATAACAGAACGGTTCCACATGCGTTGAATGATATGCCCATCTCTCAAAGTGTTCTTTTTTGTTTTTAGTATTCAACTTGTGGTTCTCTAGGACAGTCTCGTCAATACTCCGGCAGGTTTGATTAATTTTTAATTAAAATGTTATTAAGATGTTTAACAAGTATATTTTAGTCTTGAGAATTATCCGTTTTTTTAAACCAGTTATAAGGATGAGTCAATCATTTCAACTAACCGTCCATTCAATATATCATAACAGGCGATTAAAAATAGGTTGCTTACGATAAATTTGGTTGGTTGTTTTGTTTTTATGGCAAATCAACATCGGCGGGTCATTTATTGCCAACTAAGCTTTATTTATTTATTGCTGGTAATACCTTTTTCTTTCAACAAGGCGCTTCACTCAAACTCAACCAAAATCAAGTCACTGGTAGATCAAGGTCTGATGCCTTGATATGCGAACAAAAATTTCAATTGACACACAGAAAAGAATTAATAGAAAATGTTGATTTTTGTGATCGTTTATTTCCACGAAACTCTTAGTTATATTTAACAAAAATCGGGTCTCTTTTGTAATTTCTACCTTATCCTATGCCTTAGCAATTTCACGTTTTCTACAAGGTGCCAACACCTTCGACATTGAAGGGAGAATGCATCCACTTTTTCTGCGTAACGACGTCATCGCATCACATTACATGCTCCCATAACACCCGATCCCGTTCTTCCAATTGTACATACATTATTCACGTTTATTTGTAAAATTGACTAAGTATGTATTACGTTTTACAAATACAGCAAAATCCATTACTTTTTTTTTTTAATTTACGTGTCACGGCAACCTCATACTGGAGCTTTTTGAATAAGCACTTGACCTTACCATTTCAATAAAACGAGCATCGCCGGGCTATTCAGCAAGTGATTAATAAAAATAATCTACCTTTTTTTTTCTTCACAGAATTACTCCACCTTAATTAATCAACAGACAGGTCTCATCTTTTATTCTGGCTGTCTCTTTAGTCTTTCGCCATGTTTCTCATTATACTCACTGTCTTGTAAATAAACCACGAGTTAAATAAACTATAGAAGTGAAGCCTTTCCATTCAACTACTCAGATCCGTAGGTTACCAATACTGTCTCGCTGGCTAATCTGTGAAACCACGGCTTTTTTAGTTCCCTACCAATAAGCTAAACTTTGTAAATTAACTCCATCCCTAGACATAAATACATTAAACTACTGAAAGTTTCGAGTAATTTGACTAGAGAAATACTGCAACACATACTTTTCATTGTCTTCTTTGAAATTTATTCACTTCTTCCCCATGAAAGATGTCAGTCAGTCAGTTAAGTGCCATACGTGATACACGCTTGGGCGACCACGTAGCGAAAGTGACATGACTGAATGGGCAGAAGATTATCCCGCAGTAGGTTGCCATTGCTTTCTGCGGTAGACTGGTTGCAACCAAGGCTATAGAACCCAATCTGTCCTGTTATTTGACTCATAGCTAGAGGGGGAAAAGATGCATTATATTATTAAGTTGTAATTAGTGGGGGATCAGTTTATTACTTCATAACAATAGAAAACTGATCCCCCCACTTTATGACCATAGAAGTCTTAATCATATTTCCAACTATTATATTTCAGTCAGTCAGTTAAGTGCCATACGTGATACACGCTTGGGCGACCACGTAGCGAAAGTGACATGACTGACTGGGCAGAAGATTATCCCGCAGAAAGTTGCCATTGCTTTCTGCGGTAGACTAGTTGACGACCAAGGCTATAGAAACCAATCTGTCCTGTTATTTGACTCATAGCTAGAGGCGGAAAAGATGTGCTATATTATAAAGTAGTAATTAATTGGGGGATCGGTTTACTATTGTTATGAAGTAATAAACTGATCCCCCACTTTATGACCAGTAGAAGCCTTAATCATTATTCCAACTATTATATTCAGTCAGTCAGTTAAGTGTCATTCGTGATACACGCGTGGGCGACCATGTAGCGAAAGTGACATGACTGATTGGGCAGAAGATTATCCCGCAGTAGGTTGCTATTGCTTTCTGCGGTAGACTGGTTGCCAGCAAATGCTATAGAACCCAGTCTGTCCTGTTATTTAACCATAACTGGAGGCAAGTAACGGATTAATACCTTTCCCATGGGTATAATCAGAAAGTGTGGTGGGAAAAGTTTGCACTACATTCGGTTCGTGCGATTTTGTTCACTTCATCAGATTCTCAGTCCCTACTGAAAATCTATCACTCTCTCTCTCAATCTTTCTCTCTCTCTCTCTTTCTCTCTTTATATATATGTGATACAGCGAGACAGGCTTTTATGCGGATGACAAATATATTATGCTCTCATTACGATTAATCTCTCTGGAAAGGGACATTTTAAAAACACTTACCACTTCTACAATTTACGCGTTACTCCTCAGAAATGGATTGAGTTCTTCCGGTGACTGGCGTGTGTATGCACCGCTTATATATAACACGCTAAAATTTCCCCTCTCTCACATTCTATGCGCCTATGGCTTAAGGAGTAGACACTCCGAAGGACGCCAAATCGGTCGAGTTTCCATCCCGGCCAGAAGCAAGTAGATATAAAGCCACACTAATGAGCTGTTATACAGCGAAACAGGCTTTTATGTGGATGCCAAATATATATATATATATATATGAAATTTAGGCAGCAAATTTTCTTTTAAACATGTCAAATTAATTAAATTTTAAACAATAGGTTTGCTCATTTTTAATAAAATCCGTTCATACTCACGGGTAATCTTTCGCGTATGACAATCAAAAGATGTCAGACATGAGCTGTAACGCTGGCTGATGTTACTTTCATTCACTGCTAGGAAGGTTGGGTCACTGTGTCGGGCTAGGGAGTTTTTTCAGCCCGAATTCATGTTGCACGTATACAAATCAACCATCCGACCGTGCATTGAATACTATTGTCATATCTGGTCAGGCGCCCCTGCTGTTCGTCTTAGTGTTCTGTGTTTGGTCCCGACCTGGCAGCTCGACTCCAGTCACTTTCTCATCGGTAGGGTGTGGATTCCCTCTGTCTCTTCTACAAATATTTTCATGACGAACTCAGGTCACTGGTGCCCCTCCACAGGAATTTACTCGGGCAACCAGACTGGTAACAAGGTCCCACTCTTTTACAGTTAAATCTACCACATGCAGGCGACAATTCTACTCCAGCAGTTTCTCTTTCTCGTGCTTCCTACCCGTGGAACTCTCTTCCATCTGACGGCTACAAGCTCAAAGAATTTAAATGCAAAGTCAATTCCCATCTCTTATCCACTTAACTCCAGGCCTTTATACATCACCCCGTGTATCGTGTTCTTTTCCTTTCTCTTTACCTTTTTTTTTAATCATTTCACCCCGAGCAAGGCGGAAACGCCACTGATGTGCAGGGGGCTACATAAATGTAAAAAGATTAATTAGAAAAGAGTGAGGAATACAAACTAGTTAGAAAGGAACAATAGAAAGCTGAGAAAGCAGGTGTGATGACAGATACATAGGTGGAGAGAAAGGGAAGGATATATGGGGGTGGGGAGAGAGCTAGAGGCCAGTGGTTAGTAGATGAGTATTGACTTTGCATTTAAATTTCTGGAGGTTGTAGCCGTCAGGAAAGCAAGAATACGGGAGCGAGTTCCACAGGCGGGAAGTGCGAGAGAAGAAGCTGCAGAAGTAGAATTGTCGTCTGCATTTGGCTAACCTGACTGTGAATGACGATGGGGAAGTGGCTGCAGTCGGGCCGCCAGATCAGTACCTATCACATTCCAGACTCTCCTTTGGAGCCTGTCAAGAATACTGAGGAGAACGGTAGGGGCACCTGACCATAAATAGCAGCAGTACTCCATGTACGGACGGATGGTTGACTTGTATATATGCAGGATGGATTCAGGTGGAAAAAACATCCTGGATCGACATAGTGACCCAACCTTCTTAGCAGTAAATTTTGCTATGGATTCAATATAGTGGTTCCATTTGAGGTCTGAGGACAGGGTAAGTCCGAGGAGGCGTAGTGTATTACTCTTCGGGAGAATCGATTGGTCCATGCTTATGGGAGGCAGGAGAGGTTGCCTGTAATGGTTGACAGACAACAGCTTGGTCTTAGATGAATTGAAGTTGACAAACCACTTCTTGCCCCAGTTCACCACAGAGTGTAGATCCCGTTCAAGGTCAGCAGCGAGATTATGTCTGTCCGCCACGACAGATTTCTTACTGGTGCGGGAGTATATTGTAGTGTCATCTGCGTAGATGCCTACTTGGGACTTGATCTCATCTTGGAGGTCGTTGATGAAAATAAGGAAGAGCGTCGGGTCCAGGATAGAGCCCTGTGGGACACCAGCATTCGTGCTGTGGGACGAAGAGGCACGCCCATTCAGAACGACCTTCATTTTACATTCACAACTGTCTTCACTCCTGTGTTCACGCCCTTCTTTTACCCTTTCTCTTTCACCCCCTGTAGCTGGTTCGTTTTTCTCTTTAATCTTTTCCTGCTTAAAACTTTAACTCTCTGATGTAGCCCCCTGCACATCAGTGGCGGTACCGCCTTGCTTGGGGTGAAATGATTAAAAAATAGATTAAAAGGACGCATCTAACGTTATCAATGCCATGAAACAGTTGGTTGAACTATGCAGCTACAGTAAAATTGATGTTACTGTATTTCATAGAATGCAATGGTTATCCAACCAACTTCATCAATATAATTTATTGTTTTTTATTTGTTGTAAAAAAGTAAATATATATTTTAACTATTTGAAAGCTAAGAGAAGCGGTCGGATCACTGTGTACGTGCTAGGTGGTGGAAACATACTATCGGTGATAACATGTTTATAAATATGACGTCGGGGTTTCTTACACGTTAGGTTGTCTTAGTAGAAAGCGTTATGACAGAGAATGGAAAGTGTGACACTGAGATCCGAAGTCGCATTGGCATGGCCAGGGACGCATTTAAAAAGATAACCAGAGTACTGGGAGACGGAAAATCTAATTGAAGGCAAAGAAAATTGTGCTAGACTGCTATGTGATTTCTGTCCTTTTGTGTGGCATCGAATGTTGGACAATCTTTTCCAGGATGAAGGAGAGGCTCGAGGCGGCAGAAACGTGAGTCTACAGAAGCATGCAGAGGAGACCATAGACCGAGCATGTGAGCAACGACGGTGTTGAAGAGGATGCAAACAAGAAAATTCATACTTAACATCAGGAAGAGAGAGCTGCGGTTTCTGGGACACGTAATGAGGAGGGAAGGCCTGGAGAATCTAATGCTCACAAGACAGATAGAGGGAAAGAGAGACAGGAGAAGGCATGATAGGCATGAGCAAATGGATGACAGGGCGGAGTTTAAGAGAGATACCAAGAGGAAAAATATTAAGAGCAACAAGCAACAGGGACAAGTGGATGTCCATAATCGCCTACATCCTGAAGGGACACAGGACATGAAGAAGAAGACATTGTTCTGATAAGTGGGCAATTCTTGAAGTCTAGATAATGTAAAGAAAATTGTAGATTTGGATGGTGTAGCCTGCGGTAAGTGGGTTTCTTTAAATATTTTTTTTTAACTGTGGCGTCAAGTTTGATGTACTGATAAGCTTTTAGTGAAATATAACCGTGTTTGTGAATAAAACCATTGAAATTCCGGATATTAAATTTTTTTTCGTAGGTTAGAAGAGAATCTGTATTATTTATGTTCCATTTAGTGATTGATTTTTTTTAATAACTTTAAGGCAATAATTGATATCGGGAAAGTGACTGATTAGATAGCCTAGGTGTTTTTGTAATCCCTTGTGTCCGAACAAATACGGTTTATGCGTAAACACTGATTATAGATTATAGCTTTTTTAGCTTGGTAGGGTTGCAGTGCACAACGATGTAAAGATGTGGTTGTAACATTTCTTCTGTCGACATGTTTTTAGAAGAAAACTGTTATAAACACACAAAGAAAATAATATGGTACGTATACATACATATGATGAAAATAACTGTATATTAATATACATGAATCTGTTCGTATCCATCTATATGTCCATCTGTCTATCTATGTTTGTCTACTCTTGCAAAGAATTACTTTACCAGACGCTAAGCTTAGTAAATATTAATAAATATATGCTTATTCAACCTATCAACACATCAATATTAATGTTAGTTTCAAACTTACTGGGTGCCCTTGACCTAATAGCCTTCTTTTGTACTAAGATTTTAGTATCTATATGTCGTTGTAGTCTTACAAACAAATACTAGTAATGTGAATTTGATCGATCCTCACTAGGTGCCCCAAACTGTTAACCTTACGCTAGGAACTGAATTAAGTCTATCATCTTACGAAAGTAAATAATATTTAGTATGAGTAAACTCGCGTAACTGAGTGGATACAACTTTAGCATGAGACCGGGTTTCGAATTTGACCAGGAGACACAAGTTCGAATCTCATCATGGTCGATTTATTAGATAGCTGACGTTGATAATATCAATGAAAACTGCCTAAAGGACTTAATAAGGATTTTTAAAAGTCATGTGAGTCAAAATGAGTAGAGAACCCATTGGTTGTGTTCGCACGAAACGATAAGTGATCGTGACTAGGGGTTTAAGCGCACTGGTCTTGTTCGCACTGTTGATCAAAACAGGTTACACACTCTCTTCCAGAAACTACAACTTTCGTCCACTCAGTTTAGCTTCTGTATAAACTGAAATCAACAAAAATTGTCTGAACAGACATCTGGATTTGGTACTAGATCTAGCGTTGTACTAGATTGGCGTATAGGTCCCGACATTTTACACTTGCATTTGCTAGATGTACCAGTAATTTTTATGCTATCAGTTTCTTCTGTCTCACTTCTTGTTCGTGGAACTCTTTTATCGGGTTCTTGTTTTTCAGTCAACTTTGATATTTAGATATTTAAATGCAATTTCAATCGTCGTTTTGTCTTTTTAATTCCAGTTCTTTAATTGTATTCTCTCTTTAGTTATCATTTTCTCAGGTCCTTTCACCCTCAATAACCTCTCACGTCTTATGGGCTTCATCACCTTACTTAGGGTTAAATAATTAAAAATCTATACGAAATATCAATATAATTAATCACTAAGCTTAGCCTCGTCTGATACAATAATCCCAAATTAACCTACTAAACAAGCTCAAAATGTACTTAGTTAACGAGATTTGTAAGGGCCAAAAATATACAAATTTAACTAGCTCAAAATGTACAAATCTAACGAGCTCGGTAAGGAACAATAATGTACCATATTGTCGTGGATCCGGTTAAGAGTCCAGCAAGATATAACAACAACCAAAATAATATAACAACAACCAAAATAGGAAATAACGATATATATATATATATATATATATATATATATATTAAACACAGCAAAGTACAAATACGTGGAATTCTGTTAGTAGAAAGATAAATACGAGTTAGGAAGTAATACTATAATTGGGACTACCAATGTTAATATGGTAGCAGTCTTGGCTATCTGCCTATCGGTATGCGTTATGCTGATTTGCTGATCTCTCTCTCTCTCTCTCTCTGAGCTTTCTCTATCTCTCTTCTCTGAGCTCTCCCTGTTGTGAGGGGAAGTATATGTAGTTGTAGGAAGAGTTCACTCCGTTGAATGGGTGATGCCACCATGACACTGATTTAATGAGCTTGGTAAGTGACCATAATAAACCAATTTAACGAGTTACATAATAGCCCAAAATCTACCTATTTAACGAGCTCGATAACTTTTGCAACCAGCGATCTTACTAAGTTTCTATTATTATAAATATGCTACAGTTGTGTAAGTATCATAATGTATAGAGTTTTTTCAGATGATATTGAAACAGCCTACTGTCAGAAGATTGTAAAACCCACTTGCGAATACAGCTTCTAGCTAGTAAAATAGATTAGTATAAAAAATTAAGTTCGAAAGTGCCTATCGCTTTTTGTATAATATATAATTGATTTATCATCAATTACAAATTCGATCAGGGTAAAAATATCCCTCCAGTTTCGACGACAAAAAAAAAAAAAAGAGCAGGCAAGTGATTAATGCCTAGAGCAAAAATTGTCTTTGTGTTTTGCTGCAAAAACATCTCCTTATCTTTTTTTTAACCTCTTCAAAAGTGGAGAAGAGTTTTTAGTCTAGGGAATTCTGTAAAGATCTGGAAATTTGATAACCCGAAAAAGCAGTCACAAGACTATTAGGTGGATGGGGCAGAATTTTTATAATCAGAGCCAAAGACATTTCCCTGTATACATTTTTCAGCGTGTAGTCATGCAAGAAT
Source organism: Ascarosepion bandense (assembly GCA_037127315.1). Lineage (NCBI taxonomy): Eukaryota > Metazoa > Mollusca > Cephalopoda > Sepiida > Sepiidae > Ascarosepion > Ascarosepion bandense. The sequence continues at coordinate 1,642,604 of JBBBDQ010001617.1, read as the reverse complement.
AATACGAATTTTCAAAATTGAATATTTCATTATAATTCAGCACTTGATATGAGACAAGAAATTTTAGATCCAATCGAAGAGGGAGCATTAGTTTGACAGGGTATAATCCTTTGTAGAGACACGACAACACGAGTTCAAATAAGAAATTAGGAAGGAAACCCCACGTTAATACTGAAAAGAGAAATAACAGCTACTGAGCTTGAGAAATCTATTTCTCTAAAAATGTTTTACGAGAAAGATTTGATAAATGTCAACCGACAGTAGCACTGACTGCTCCGTCAATGAATGCCAAATGTTTTCTTATATGCAAACGGCTAATATTCTTCTATGTGGCCTATACCTTCAGGACGTAGGCGATCATTGCTTTCCACGTCTCCCTATCCCTGGTGGCTCTTGGCACACTTTCTCCTGTTACACAATGCAACCCCCGTTCTGTCATCAAGACCATAAATCTAGAATATAAATGTATAGAAACTAGCATGGCCACAAAATGAGGTATCAGTTTATATATTAATTATAATATAGAAATGATCCCCTATTTTATACCCACATTATAATTTCTTATAAACAGTTGACATATATATTCTTTAACTATGTGCTCTGTTCTTTCAAGACATAGGTGATCATGGTTTTCCACGTCTCCCTATCCCTGGTGGCTCTTAGCACGCCTTCTCCTGTTACACCACGCAACCCACGTTCCATCATCCACCTGATTAGGTCCTTCAAATATGTTATCCGTTTCCTTCAAATATGTTATCCGTTATTTTCCCCTGTCTCATTTCCCTCTATCTGGCCTGTTAGTATCAGGTTCTCCAAGCCCTTCTTCCTCATTGCATGTCCCAGAAACTTCAGCTGTCTCTTCCTGATGCTTGGTATTAATTTCATTTTTGTTTCCATCATTTCTAAAACCTCATCATTGCTCGCAAGCTCGATCCATGATATTCGCAGTATCCTTCTGTAGAACCACATTTCAGTTGCTTTAAGGTTTTCCTTCATCTTTGATGATATTGTCCAGCATTCACTGCCATATTGAAGAACTGACAACACGTAGCAATCCAGTACACCCTTCTTTGCTTTTAGCAAAATTGTCCTGTTTCTTAATACTTTACTCTACTTCTGGAATGCTTCTTTCGCCATGCCAATTCGCCTTCGGATCTCTGTGTCACACTTTCCGTCTTCATTATAACGCATTTAAATTTTTGTACCTGCTTGATTCTAGTATCCCTGACCTGTATTTGGCATATTGGGCTGCTCCTTTTACTAATGACCATGCGTTCGGTTTTCTTGCAGTTAATTTGTAGTCCTTTCTTATCACTCTCTTCAGCTACCTTCTGTAGGAGGTCTTGTAGTTTCCTTTCTGTGTCTGCTATCAACACTGTATCATCTGCGTACCTTAGGTTGTTGAAATTGTGGCCTCTGATTGTCAGAATCCTGATGAATAGAGCGAGAAGCAGAATCAGGCCAGAGATAGGGCAGGAACAGTGCGGGTTCGTCAAGGACACTGGAACAAGGAACGCCATATTCATGATTAGGATGCTCTCTGAAAGGGCATTACAAATGAAGAAAGACTTGTACCTACGCTTCATTGATTACGCGAAAGCATTCGACAAAATACGACACAAAGAATTGATGGAAATGCTAGGCAACCTCGACATTTTCGGCAAAGACATAAGAATAATCAAGAATCTCTACTGGCAGCAAACGGCCTGCATACGGACAGGTAACGACCTCAGTAGATACAAAAAAATAGAAAAAGGCGTAAGACAAGGATGTGTCTTTTCACCGGATTTGTTCAACCTATACAGCGAGAATATTTTGAGGACCCTAGATGACACACCAGGATTTGTTATTGGAGGCCACAACCTGAACAACATAAGATACGCAGACGATACAGTACTGATTGCGGACACGGAAATGAAACTGCAAGATCTCATACAGAAAGTAGCAGTGGAGAGTGACAAGAAGGGACTACAAATAAACTTTGAGAAAACTGAGTGCATGGTCATCAGCAAAAGATACAACCCAAAATGCCAAATACAGGTGGGGGATAACAGAATCAAACAAGTCCAAGAATTTAAGTACCTAGGAAGTGTTCTAACAGGAGATGGAAAGTGCGACACGGAGATCTGAAGGCGAATTGGCATGGCAAAGGACGCGTTCCAGAAGATGAGCAAAATACTAACACACAGGAAGATCTCAATAGAAACGAAGAAAAGAGTGCTAGACTGCTACGTGATGTCAGTTCTTCAATATGGCTGTGAATGCTGGACAATATAATCGAAAATGAGGACAAAACTGGAAGCGGCCGAAATGTGGTTCTACAGAAGGATGCTACGGATATCGTGGACTGAGCATACAAGCAACGACGAAGTGTTAGAAAGAATGGCAACAAAGAGGAAATTGATACTGAGCATCAGGAAGAGACAACTGAAGTTCCCGGGATATGCAATAAGGAAGGAGAGCTTGGAGAACCTGATACTAACAGGCCAGATAGAAGGAAAAAGGGACAGAGGAAGGCAGTGGATAACCTATTTGCAGGGCCTGATCAGGTGGATAACGGAACGGGAGTTGCGAGGTGTAACAGGAGCAAACATACTAAGAGCCATAAGGTATAAGGAGACGTGGAGAACCATGATCGCCTACGTTCTGAAGGGACAGGGCACACAGAAGAAGAAGATGACAAATCCAAGCATAACTTCTAGGGTCCTTAAAATATTCTCGCTATACAAGTTGAACAGATCCGGTGAAAAGACACATCCTTGTCTTACGCCCCTTTCTATCTTTGTATATCTGGTGAATTCGTTACCTGTCCGTACACAAGCGGTTTGCAGCCAATAAAGATTCTCGGTTAGTTGTAAGTCTTTCCCAAATATGTCAAGGCTGCCGAGCAACTCCATCAATTCTTTGTGGCGTATTTTGTCAAACGGCGTCCCATAATAAATAAAGCACTTCTTCATTAGTATTGCCATTTCAGAGAGCATCCTAATCATAAATATGGCATTCCTTATTCCAGTGTCTTTGACGAAGCTACACTGTTCTTGTCCTGTCTCTGGCCTGATTCTGCTTCTCACTCTATTCATCAGGATTTGGACGATCAGTTTTGTTATATGGCTCATTAAACTGATGGTTTTGTGGAATTCGCACTCGTTTGCTCCTGGCTTCTTAGGTAGTGCTATGAAGATAAACTTGCTGAGGTCATCTGGTATTACACCACTATGCCTATTATGATTTCTTGGATTTTATTTTTGTCTGTTTCTGAACATAGTTATAAAGAACTAGCAGTATAGCCCGGCGGTGCTCGGGTGTAATAAAAGCTTTAAAACTAATCCATGGTCCTGGAGCTCAAACTCTTCGGACGTTGACACAAAAGACTAAAAACCAATAGTTGTTTCCAGTTAAAGCGAAACCGTAGATTAAAAGAAAATTGAATGGATGTTAGTCTAATTTTGATTTCCTGTTATCGATATCAATTAAGTTTTTTTCGTCGTAAACGGAATTTTGAAGGCTAAATAAGTCCTCTGAGTAAATGGTATCATGGTTGAGACCAAGAACTACAATTATACCTATATAGAGCCAAACTCAAAGCAAACACTAAAATAAAAGGGCTGAAAAAATGCAGACATACAGGCAGATAAACAGACACACACACAAACATCTTGCCTTTTATATATATATATATATATATATATATATATTATCGATTTTCTGCACTATTGTAAGAACTGCAACCTTGGAACTTCTAAATATCGTTTTTTATGTCTTTATTTACGAGTGTATCAAATTTGATTAAAATCGGACCACTCCTTCTATAACCCTGTTTTTTCGATTATCGATTTTCGATATTTATCGTGAGTACCTCGACACAAAATCTAGCTAAGAACATTCGCAGACGCTTATAGTACAACTGTGTAAATTTTCAAGAAAATCGGTTCAGCCGTTTCGGAGTCTATAGGTAACTGACACACACACACACAGACAAAGTTCCATTTATAAATAAGTTTAGATACATTTTTCTTTTGTGGTGTCAATCCTTTCCAAAGTATGTCTTTTCCGTAATGACAAATATATTTTGTTTTTGACTAAACTTCGAATTTCTTAGATCATGAGGAAATCATTGGCCATATTTAGAGATTTTACCGAGTTCATGGAGATAAGTTATTTCTATGGATAGTTTAGATGTGGCACAAGGCCGAACCCATTGAGATTCGAACTCATCAGTCGTAAATGTTCTAGAGAGACAAGCTTGTAAATCATTACACCACGTCGAGCCGCTCTGACTATACCTGACAATTAAGACTTCATTTTCAACTCACTTTGAACTTGTAAGGCATGTAGTGTCTGAAATCAGTCAAATTTAAACCCAGTTCATGGCTCGCATTTATTCATAAACTATTCAACTTTAAACCTTTATAATCAAGTCTAAAGTTCTCACGGCAAAACAAGTAACAGAACATTTGCTTCAGAGTAACCTTAGAGACCTTTAAGACGTTAGCAATCCTGGCTCCTGACAATTTCCTGTCCTGTGTAGCTCTTAAATTTTTTTTTTTTTTTTGCTATATCTTCCAAACCCTGCAATCTCGAGAGTTAGATTATGTCTCGTTTTACTCTGTCCCTATTGCTTCCAAATTGTCCTGTAAGGATGAAATTTCCCAAGCACTCTTTCTTCATTTCCCTGGAAATTTTAAATGTCTTTTTCTGATATCGTTTGAACTTATATAATCCCTTACGCGTATTTATAGTTGTCGACTCTGAATATTAATCTTCAACATTTGTTTGTAAATACGCTTCAGAAAGAAACTAGCATCAAAAGATTTTTTTCCGCCGTTTAACTTCGCAAAAGTTTCTCTGGACTTGATAATGGGCAATTATGTGTCTCTAAACACTTGTTTAACTTGTTTAACTCTGTCGAAAAATCCGCACAAACACGAACTTAATTTTTTTCCTTGACATACACCGCTCGTGCTGCCTATTTTGAAATGATTAATCTTTTTAATTTAGTCTTTCCTTTTTTCAGGTCTAGTTCTTCGTTGACTTGCTCCAGTCTTGCGAATGGTACATTCCGTTTCGATTTAAACACCAACATATAAGATTTTTCAGTTGAAATTTTGCTTTAAATTTGGAACACCGACTCAACTCATCCGACACAAGTTCAGAAAATCATTTTTTTCGATTTTTCCTTGAAACGTTTACTCAGATAATATTTTTTAATTTTGTTTTATTAAATTGGTTGCTTGTCCACTTAAATTTTTACAATAACTATTTATAGGCAAAACACGAAGTTCAAATAATTCTATCCAATCTGTACCGAATAAGATTGTAGTTTTTTTAAAGAGATAAGCGCCAGCTTTTACACGCATATTACGGAATGAAACATAACAAGCCATTTCGCCAAAAAATTAAATAAATAAATAAATAATAAAATAAATAAATAAATAAATAAATAAATAAAATAAAATAAATAAGTAAATAAATAAGTTTCTCACTTGATTCACTCCTCGCGGCTTTCGTAGTTTTTTTTAATATAGGCTTTCCGATTCCTTTCCGTGTAACTTCATTATTTATTGTGATATCACTACACGTGTATAGTAGCTTTTTCCAATTCACTTTACAAATTTTTACCGTCACAGATTTTCTTTTGTTTTCTGTTATTACTTTTTACATCGCAATGATGTGTACAAATTTGTTCCCGTGACAATTTTTTTGTTGGTTTAGTTTTACAGTGTCACTTTATATAGTCAACTTTAACGCACTTGTAGCATTTGAAATTCACAAAGGGACAGTCGTCTATGACCTTCAGATCTGAAACAAAAATTTATTCTTTTTTTTTGTACATTTTTATTTCGTTTGTACGTACGTATATTTTCCCCCGAATTACTTCGACATCGCGTCTCAGATTTAGGATTTTCTAACATTCGTTTGATATTTCATTTGAAATTCTACCTTAAATTTGAAATACCCACCAATTCTGCCTTAAATTTGAAATACCCACCTAAATCATCCGCAAAGTATTTTTTAATTCTTATTTTAAATTTATATATACATATTTTTAATATTAAGCGCTTGCTAATTTACCTTTTTGTCATAAACATTTATAGGAATATCGCAAAGATCAAATAATTCTATCCAGACAGTACTGAATAAGTTCGTAGTATTTACTGACACACAAACCTTAGCTTTTACACATTTATTACAGAATGAGGTATTTCACCAATAATAAATCATTACTCACCGGAGACACTACTCGTGACTTTAGAAGTCCTTCTTAATATAGGCTTTCCGATTTTTTCCCATGTGGGTTAATTAATTATTGTGATGTCACTACCAGTGTCAAATAGCATTTTCAAATCTAAATAGTTTATTTTCACTCTCACAATTATTTTTTATTGGTTCATGTTTACAGTGGGATATTATGCTTTACTACACTAGTAGAATTTCGAATTTCTAACAGGGCAGTCATCTCCAAGTTATGACCTTTCACATCAGAAACAGATTTATTTTCTTTTTGTACATTTTTCTTGTGCTCATATGTATGCATGTTTTTTTCGTGAATTTCTTCTGCGTCATGTTTTAGATTTAAGATTCTATGACATTCGTTTGATATTTCCTGTAGTGTACGTTTATTATTTTGTTCTAGTTTTGTTCCTTTCATAATTATTTCCATTAACTTTGGGTCCTGGACATGAGAGTAAACTGCATCCGGCAGCAAGGCCTCTGATTTGGAGGTTGTGAGGACCAAGAAACCACCTCTTAATTGCTGTTGTTCCCAGGTCCACCCTGACCCGGGGTGGTAGCACGTGCTAGGGTCCCACCTATGGACAAATAGTTAACCCCAAACTGGGGTCAAAACACTGTTAAAGTATAAAAATACAGTTTTATAGAAAAATATACATTTTTGAAGGAAAAATTATCATTATAACACATTTTTGAAGGAAAATATATTCTCAGCAAAACATGTTTTAATACAAAACTAGAAGTCATTTTCAGTTTTCTAAAATAAAAAAGAATTAAAACAAAATTTTCATTAAAATCTGGCTAAATCAACCTTCTCACTATAATCGAGCATTAAAAAAAATACCTAAAAATCCCACCTTTTTGGCATTTTGGCACAGATGTTGATATGTTATTAAAGAAATAAATAAACTCCATTAACTTTTCTACTGTTGTTATTGCTGTTGCTGTTGTTGAATTTGTACCACAGAAGCCAATATTTCCTCCATTTACACACATCAATGAAAAAGAAAAAAACGGCGTGTTTCAAATTTTCGTCGTTACTGTTATCCAGTCCACCGAAGCAACTAATATTTTGTTATTTGGTATGAGTTTCAAACTTCTCGTAACTCCATTTATAATTCATATGAGCGTCGACTTCTCGTCGCAGCTTTTTTTTTTTACTCGCTTTCTAGCTGTTATAATACAAATTCTTACTTAGACATACAATGTAACGTCTGTAAGAAATACCCTGAAAACCGTTTTGGAGTAGTTCGAGATCTACATATAAGCAAAAAAGAAACTGACACAAAAAATTTGCGACAGCAGTTAGGTTAGGAGTGGAGTATCTGCGGCGATATCGTGTTGAATGCACCGGTTCCCGTCCGATCACCGAAGTTAAGCAACATCGAGCCTTGTCAGTACTTAAATGGGTGACCATTTGGGAATACCAGGTGCTGTAAACGTAAGGACCAAGAATACTCCATCGGTCCTCCAGGTTTGGGGGTTGGGTTCAGGGCTAACAACCTTGCCCCGTAAAAAAAAACAAAAAAAACAGTTTGTTACAGAAACAGCAACAAAAAGTTGCTGCCCTATGCACCATCTGGGTGTGATGGATAAATGATGAAGATGATTTACTCCAGAAAAGAAAGAAAGAAAGAAAGAGATGAGCAACAATGAATTTAAAAAAGAAAGAAAGAAAGAAAAAAGGAGTAAAGAAGGACGACAGAAAAGTGACGATGAAGAAAAAGAAAGAAAGAAAGAAAGCAGAGTTAAGATCAAAGAAGGGATGACAGAGACAGTGGTGATGACGAAAGAAAGAAAGAAAGAAAGAAAGATAGACAAGAAGAAAGAAAAAAGAAGAATTAAGAGAAAAAAGGATGAATAAAAAAGTGACGACGAAGAAAGAATAAAGGAAGAAAGAAGAGGCAAAATCATAGAAGTATGACAGAAAAAGTGGCGATAACGAAAGAATGAAAGAACGAAAGAAAGAAAAAAAGAAAGAAGATTGAAGAGCAATGCAGAATGACAGAAAAAGTGGCGATGACGAAAGAAAGAAAGAAAGAAAGAAAGAAAGAAAGAAAGAAAGCGTTGTGGAGTTATGGTGAAATTTTGCCACAAATTTGTAGTGACCGTTTTGTGCCAGAAGTAAGTCAAGGAAAAAGAAGGTAAGTTCAAAACACTGTATTAGTATAACCAGAAACATGATATATCAAACGAAGTGTTGATAATAAGAAATATAGAAACAACTAAGACCGAAGTTATTATTACGCTGCTTATTGACTGACTAGTAACTGTTGTCAACTGCTGTTAACTGCCTTCGTTAACTGCTCTTTGTTACCTGCTCTGTCAACTGCTCCCCGAAAGTCACGCAGGTAATTACATATAACAAGAGGAAGAGTCCATTCCACGTAGGAGGGTACCATAACACCCCACTTCTAAAATCTCAACCCCGCAGGAGTCAACAGAAAAAAAAATTCTTTATCTTTTTTTTTTCTATTTTTTCAAGTTTGCGGAAGACACTTTTGACAATTTTTAACTGTCTGTAGCCTTAATATATTTTCCGATTCGGATTGACCACTATTAACTCCGTTTCTTTTCTTTTTCTTTTAGAACGGCGTATTTCGGGGGCCGTTAGAGGGGTTGGAATATTAAAAGTGTCATATATTATATCCATCGCTGTTTCATTAAGAAATCCGTTATTATCCTCGTCAGACGTTTTCTAAGTTGATTTATGTGTCTCTTATGTATAAATTTTGGACACTTTATTATGTAAATCATATTCCTATTTCTTTTTCTTTCGTACCCGTCTCCCAAAAAGATTTGTTGCCTTTAAACATTTTGAAAAAGACTTTTTCTCCTGGTTTATAGCGTCTTGCAGTTTGTTTCTCTTTGGCTTCGTCTGTTAGTCATGAACAGATCGTATACGACGCGCGAACATCACTTCGGCTGGAGATTGTAAAGCTGGCGTTTTGTCATTCGATGTAATCCTGTGTACTTGCAGCAATTCATATAGGGCTTTTTCAGTCGGTGCAGCCCTAGATTTTTTCAAAGCTCTCTTCAGTATATGTACAAATCTCTCAGCTAGTCCATTTGATCAAGGATGATACGGAGCTGCGGTGATATGATTAACCAGATAAATTTCACAGACCTCTCTAAATTCTGCAGACGTAAACAGTGTTCCATTATCAGATACTAAGGTGTTTACTACTCCGAATCTAGCAAACAGCTCGTGAAGAAATTTTATAGCAATTTCTGTTGTTTTGTTTTTACATCTGTGTACTTCGGGCCACTTTGAGAAACTGTTGACTACAATGAGGTAGTAATAACCTTCTAGAGGTTCCGCGAAATCAACTTGAATTCTAGACTAAGGTAGGTCCGTTTTCGGCCAGGGGTTGAATTTAATAACAGGTGCCTTGGCTACTAAAGCACAGCCTTGACATGATTTGACAGCGTTTTCTATATCTTTGTCCATACTTTTCCAATAAACATGTCGACATATTAAACTTTTCATGTTAGTATTTCCTGGATAGCCAGCATGAAAATCTTTCAAAATACATTTTTGTAGTGTTAATGGAATCACAACACGTTCTTTGTGTAGTAACATCTCATCGCATATAGAAAAAAAAAACGTCTGCAGTTCGCTGGTTCTTTTCAATAATTTTCGTTTTTATTTCTTTAATATATTTATCATGGCAAGCCTCTTGTTTTATTTATTCCAGCGTCACTGGAATTTCCTTCCGGCCATGTTTGCTTTTTTTTTTATTTTATTGTTCTCTGTCATTCCCTTGCTAACTGGACACATGGCTTGGAGGTGATTCCCCCCACCTCCATCACACTACTGTCTGTTACTGCTTACTTAAGTAACTTAATCTCTCCAGAACTATCCAGAACTGTATAGAAGAAACAAAATGAAGATAATTTTTGAAATTTTCTTAACTTTTTTCTGTCAGCCAGCCTGCAACTTGGTGAGTTTAGCCAGTGTGATCTTATTTTTTATTATTTTTTGAATTATTTATTTATTTATTTTTATTTGTATTTTTTATTTTATTTTTTTTTTCGGTTCTTATCTTTTCTGCCTAATTTTTGTGTAAATTGTTCTTAATTATCAAATTTAGGTTTGACTTATACTAAGTTAAAACTTAGTTAACTTCAGTCACACATTTATTCTTTTTTTTTAATTGGAGTAGATAGTACCTTCTATCGCCCGGTCTCACACTCCACCCCCTTCTTTTGGACAGGAGTAGAGGTGATCGCCTTGTTTCCTGTTTAGGAAGGGGTCCCCGGTTCATCTCTCTCTTTTTCGGTCTTTATGTCGGTTCGGCTGGAAGCTTTTTGCAGTTGGTGAGTATGGTGGCAATGTCTCTTCATTCTGAGGGTACCGGGTTGGCAGTTTCCTGGTTGCTGCTTCCGACTGGTAGTTAGGAGCCCGAACTCTTGCGTAGCGTCTCGAGAGGCTGCTCTGATCAACAGTTGAATAATATCGGGGTTCCTGTAGTGCCATTTCGCGCATGGACGGGCGTCCCTGCATGAATTTCCGATGGGCAACCCCGAGGCCACATTATGCTGCAGGCGGCGCCATTCTCCATCCTTCACCTGCTGCAATTAACGACCATCTGACCCTACTCTAGACCTCTCTCTATCCACAACTATAACCAGCATGAAATTAAACAAACAAAATAGCAAGCCTAAACCAGCTAGTCGTAAATCACCCAAACCTCTCTGCGTTGCCTTCACAAATATACGAGGTATTCGCAGTAACTTTAATAGTGTAGAGTCTTTCCTTCTAACTAACTCACCCGATATCTTAGCTATATGTGAGACTAACCTTGACCCTTCTATCCCCTCTTCAGAGCTGTTCGTTCCTGGTTACCTTCCTCTCTTCAGGAAGGACTCCAATGTCCATATGCATGGGCTTGGTGTATATGTCAGTGAACAACTCCCCCTAGCCAGGGTCACATCTCTTAAATCCCTTGATCATTCCTTCATGTGCTTCCGTCTCTCACTTCTAAGCTCGGTTAGCTATCACTTCTTCCTCTACCGCTCCCCCTCCTCCTCTGACTGTACGTTACTTGATTGCATCTCGACTAACATCGACAGGGCCATTTCTTCTCACCCTTCTGCCCATATATTTGTGTTTGGCGATTTTAACGCCCACCACACCAAGTGGCTTGAAAACTCAGCCACCGACCTTGCTGGGATCCGCACCATGCACTTTTCAATAGCCCAAGCTCTAACGCAAGTGGTGGACTTCCCCACGCGTTTCTCTAAAAACCCTAACGGAAGGGACTCTTTACTCGACCTTTGTTTTACCTCCATCCCAGACTCCTGCACTACCAGGCAACTCTGCCCCCTTGGAAACTCTGACCACGCCGTAGTCTCCGTAAACATATCAATCCGCACTAACTCTACCCAAGTAAACCAGACCAGCAGAATATCATACTGCTACCAAAGAGCCGACTGGGACTCGTTCAGGGACTTCCTCTGCGACGTCCCCTGGAACAACGTCTTTGATCTTCCTGTCGAAGACTGTGCCTCCGAAGTCTCCTCTTGGGTTAAGGCTGGCATCGATGCTTTTATCCCTGCCAGAAAATTCCAACTAAAACCTAATTCGTCCCCCTGGTTCTCACCCGCTTGCTCGGCCGCTATTGCCCACCGGAACCATTTCTTCCGGCTCTATCGAAGCTGCTCGTCGAACCAAAACAGGCGCCTTTTCACCTCAGCACGGAACAAGTGTAAAAAAGTACTGAACGAAGCCAAGTGGGCGTTTGCTACCAGAATTAGGCAACGCATAGCATCCTCTAAGTTTGGCTCCAAAGATTACTGGCGTCTCTGCAAAAGCGTGCTCAGCAGGAACAAGACTTCAATACCCCCACTAATCAATGAATTTGAAGTTCTCACCTCCCCAGCCGACAAGGCTGAATGCTTTGCCCGTAGATTCTCAACCAATTCGACACTGGACTCGTTAGGAATACCTACACCAGACTTCCCACCCAGAACTAAGGCTCAACTAAATAACGTCTACATAACACCCTCGCTGGTCGCCAAGATAATTGCACAACTTGACCCACACAAAGCGAGCGGCGGTGACGGAATCCCAGTCATAGTACTGAAGAAATGTGCCCCAGAACTCTCCTCTGTCCTCTCTAAACTCTATAATCTCTGCCTATCTGCTTCCTGCTTTCCTGCCTGTTGGAAGTCCTCCTGCGTAGTTCCTATATTTAAGAATTCTGGCGAACTCTCAGACCCCGCCAATTACCGTCCTATTAGTCTCCTTCCGATCTTTGGCAAAGTTTTCGAAGCCATTATCAACGCCGAGGAGATTCAGCATCTCATGGCCAACGGGCTTCTCTCTGACAAACAGTACGGGTTTCGCTTCACCAGGTCTACTGCTGATATGCTAACGACCATTACCGAGTACATATACCAGGCACTCGACAAGAATGGTGAAGCCCGAACCGTTGCCTTGGATATCTCCAAAGCATTCGACAGGGTCTGGCATGCTGGCCTCTTGTGCAAACTGCGGAGCTATGGGATAACTGGACATCTGTTTGACCTCATCCAGTCCTTCCTCTCTAACCGCACATTAAAGGTGGTATTAAATGGGCAAGCCTCCCAAAACTACCAGACGAACGCGGGCGTCCCTCAAGGTTCTATCCTAGGTCCCACGCTCTTTCTGATCTACATTAATGATCTCCCCGACACCATTAGATCCCAAGTTGGCATGTATGCCGACGACACAACAATCTTCTCCCGCATCGATCAGAAACCAGGTCTAGACGACAAAGTGAACCTCGCTGCCGCACTTGAAAGGGACCTCCAATCCGTAGTGACCTGGGGTAGGAAATGGTTGGTAAATTTCAATGCCTCCAAAACAAAGCTGTTATCAACTAACCACCATAGACAATCGCATCTACCTCCCATTAGCATGGGACAGGCTAGCCTCCCAGAGAGTAAAATACTACGCCTCCTTGGCCTTACACTCTCGGCGGACCTCAAATGGAATGACTATATTGAATCCATTGCCAAATCTGCTGCTATGAAAGTGGGCTCCCTGTGCAGGGCCCGGAAATTTTTCCCACCTGAAACTATTCTGCACATATACAAATCTACCATCCGCCCGTGTATTGAATATTGCTGCCATATCTGGTCGGGTGCCCCTGCTGCTCTCCTTGGGCTTCTTGACAAAATACAAAGGAGGATCTGTAACGTGATTGATACTGACTTGGCAGACCGGCTGCAGCCGCTCTCACACCGGCGTGATGTAGCTTCCCTGTGCCTCTTCTACAAGTACTTTCATGGCTTCTGCTCCGATGAGCTTAGATCACTGGTGCCGCCTAAGCACGAATTTACACGAGATACTAGATTAGCAACTAGATCCCACCCTTTTACAGTTAAACAAATAAGATGTAACCGTAAATTCTACTCCAACAGCTTCTTTTCTCGCGCTTCCCGCCTGTGGAACTCCCTTCCACAAGTCTGCTTTCCCGACAGTTACAATCTCCAGGTGTTTAAATGTAGGGTCAATAGACACCTCCTATCACACTAACTTCCAACTATTCTTACAACACTCTCATCTACCCAACCCTCATTCTCGGTATCCTCACCCGCCTATCACCCACCCTCTATTATTTCCTATATTTAATCATCCTTTCTCCACTCTACATAGCCCCCTGCACAGTAGTGGCAGTGACATGCCTTGCTCGGGGTGAAACGCTTATAAAAAAAAAAAAAAAAAAAAAAGGATAGTTTTTAATTCTCCTTCAGATTGTATCTTCCAGTGGTTCCTTGTACTTGGGAATTAGTCTTGACAATCCATCCGCATGGCCGAACTTTTCCGTTGACATGTACTCCATTTTAAAATTATAATTCAACAGTATTGTACCCCATCTCTGAAGTCTGTTGACTGTGTGCGTAGGCAGACCTTTTTTTGAGGCCCAAATAGTGAGTAATGGATTGTGGACTCTCTGTAAAGTGAATTGTGGACCATAAATATAGCGGTGGAAATTTGTGACTGCGAATATAATCTCCAGTGCTTCTTTTTCAATCTGCGAATAATTTTTGTTTCCGCAGAAAGCAATGCCCTCGAAGCGTGTGCTATCGGTTTTACAGTTCCATCAGTCATTTTGTGGGGAATGCATGCTCCTATGCCATACAAACTCGCATTGCCAGCCACAATGATTTCCAAATTTGGATCGCAATGCGTCAAAACCAAGTCTGACGTTAAAGTTTTCTTTATTTTTTTTCAAATGCTCGCTGGCATTTTGCTGTCCAAATCTAAGACTTTTTTTTAATAATTCATTTGGTGGGGGGCACGCAAATTATGCATATTTGGTATGAATGCCTGGTAATAATTTGCTAGACCTAAGAAGCTTTGTAACGAAACGATGTTATTGGGCGCCTGCATATCTTTAATCGCGGTAGCCCGTCCGGGATTCGGTCTTCTACCATCCTCATCAACTATGTGTCCTAGGTATTCGATTTTCTCCATGAAAAATCACATTTGGTTTATTTAATTATGAAACCGTATTCTTGGATTTTAGCAAAAAACTTTGTGTACATGATGCTCGGCTACACTTTGGCTTTTTATTAGAATATCATCTAAGTAAGCAACCGAAAAGTCAAGTCCGCCCAGCATTCTATCCATGACTTGTTGAAATATTGCTGGCGTTAATTGACTCCAAACGGTAAACGTTCGAATTTATATAATCCACGATGTGTATTTATACCTCTTCAACAGGAATTTGTAAATAAGCGTCCATAAGGTCAATTTTTTGATAAAAATTTCCCCGTATTAAGCTTTGCAAAAATATCTTCGGGACTAGGAAGAGAGTAGTAATAGTTCTTCAGAACAGCATTTAGTCCTGTTGAAAAAAATGCATATGTCCTTGGATTCTTTTTTTACATAAACTGCGGGTGCAGCCCATTGACTGTACTATTCTTTTGATAGAACACCAGTTTTTTTCTAAGCTGTCAAGTTCCTCGTTAATTTGTTTCAACGAGGCAAAAGGTACATTTCTCTTCTTTTTGAATACCTACTGAACCTTTTCTTTTAGTTCAATTTGATCTTCATTTTTGTACATTTGCCTAAACCATCAAACCATCCCCCCCCAAAAAAAAACACAAAAAAAAAAAACACAAAAAAAAAAAACAAAGAAAATCCCTGGATAGGCTTTCTTTAATTTGTTTTTTAGTTTATCAGCTTCGGATTTCCAACTTTCAATTAGTAGGTAAGTCCCAAAGTTGAAATGGTGTCATCCAATCAGTCTCAAATAGGTTATTCATATATTTCATGACAAAAAATTTTAATTTACTAATCTTACCGTTAAAGATTTCGTTGACAATTAATCCTCTCTTGAACTTAATTTTTTCTCCAGTGACAAATCTTGCTATTTTGCTAGATTTTAACATGGTTGGTTTGCTCATTTTTTCCTTGTCTGCAAGCTAATTATAGTCAAGTCTGACCCCGAGTATAATTGAAACTCAATACTTTTGTTGAACATTTTTGCGGGCACAAATTTCCTCGTATTATCACCGTCTAATTCGTCCGACCTTGTACTTTTTAAGCAACTCTTTGTTTTGGCTTTATTTTTAGCGAGGTAATGCGATGCAAACGTTTGTGTCCGACTCGGTTACATGTATAACATTTATTGTTTCTGAAAAAACAATCTTTGTACCATCGTATGGCCCCACATCCTTAACATGGGTTAGGAGGCAACTATTTTGATTTTTCTTTACTTTGTTATTTTTCAGAGACTTTGTTTATTTCTTCTTGCAGCGTACTTTTTTGACCTGAGCAATACCCGATTCCTCGATATTTTTAGAATCCTGCTTTATACTGACGTACATTTGGCATTCTTCGGCAACTTGCTGAAGTTATATTTTGGTCATTCTTCAACTTTTTAAGTATTCTTCGTCTAATTTCTGCATCTTTTGTTGAAACTAGTCCTTGCACGAATATTAAACGTTTGAAATTGTTTGTACTTAGCTCCGCTAGCCTAAAATCATCGCAGTGTTTGTTAACTTTTGACGCGAAAGTAATATAGTCGTCAGATTCATTCTTATTTATATTAAGACATTTCCACCTTTTATAAAAAAGAGATGTCTGAAAATCTGAATGAGTAGTTTCATTGCTTCAGTGAATGTCAGTTCACAAGTCTTCCGCGGCAAAATGTAATTAGCGAATTTCGTATGCTCATTTGTGTCAAGTGTTCTTAGAAGTAACTTTTTATCTTCGCTCCAGCTCTTACAATATGTATCATAAATATCCTCATAAAGTAAGAAGCGAAAAAGACGAATTTTCATTTTCACTGGTTTTCGTTTGGCTTACTAGTTCCAACACTTGCTTCTGAAATTCGATCTGTTTTTCTTGATTTTCTTTCTGTGCTTGAAAGAATAATTTTTTCATTCTTTGTTGTTTTACAGTCTGGTAATTTACCAGCTGTAATAAAATGTTCTTGAAGTCCTCCATTTTGTTTCTTTTTCCTTTTTACGTCGTACTTTATAAAAAAACACGAGTTTTCAGAGGGTTTCTTTTTAATTCTGGTGGTCATCGCAAATATTTGTGCAATAATTGTCGCAAATCCTTGTCCTAAATCTTCGTCGCAAATTGTTGTGGATCTTCGTCGTCAATTTAGTTGTGGCGAAACTTCGCCGCATAATTGTAGTGACCGGTTTGTGCCGGAAATAAGACACGGAAGAAGAAGGTAGGTTCAAAACAGTGTATTAGTATAACCAGAAACAAGATATTGAAAGGAAGTGTTAATAATAAGTAATATAAAATAACTAAGTCCGAAGATATTATTACGCTGCATATTTCGTGACTAGTAGCTATCGTCAATTGCCGTTAACTGCCTTTGTTAAATGCTCTTTGTTAACCGCTCTGTTAACCCCCACCCCCGGAATCCAGACAGGTAATTACATACAACAACAAGAGGAGTTCATTCCCCGTAATAGGGCGCCATAACAGAAAGAAAGAAAGAAAGAAAGAAAGAAAAATTAAAAGCAAAAAAGGATGACAGAAAATGAGGGTGATAAAAAAGAAAGACAGACAGAAAGAAAGAAAAAAGAAGAGTTAAGAGGAAAGAATAATGACAAAAAATGTGGCAAGAAAGAAAGAAAGAAAGAAAAAGAAGAGCAAAGAAATATGACATAAAATGTGCCGATGAAGAAAGAAAGAAAGACAGAAAGAAAGAAAGACGAAAGTTGAGTTAAGATCAAAGATGAATGAGAGAAAATCTGGCGATGAAGAAAAAAAGAAAGAAAACAGAAAGAAAGAACAAGGAAACTCCCAGTTGATTTAATCAGAAAGTCAACATAAATATTAACGTTGGGTTTCAAATAATGTTATTATGCAATAGTAGAAACAAAAAAAATAGAATTAAAATGGCATTCTAGAAATAATGGTAAAAAAACCAACATTTATATCAAACATCATTTTGGTATAAAGGAGGCTCCAGCTATATTTCAACAAGCTATGGATACCATGCTTGCAGATTGTGATTCCGCGGTTGCTTATAGGGATGATATATTGATTAAAAGTACAACTAAGTAACAACATGATGTGCGTTGTGGTCAAAGTGAGCGGCGGTGACGGAATCCCAGCCATAGTACTGAAGAAATGTGCCCCAGAACTCTCCTCTGTCATCTCTAAACTCTATAACCTCTGCCTATCTGCTTCCTGCTTTCCTGCCTGTTGGAAGTCCTCCTGCGTAGTACCTATATTTAAGAATTCTGGCGAACCCTCGGACCCCGCCAATTACCGTCCTATTAGTCTCCTTCCAATCTTTGGCAAAGTTTTCGAAGCCATTATCAACGCCGAGGTGATTCAGCACCTTATGACCAACGGGCTTCTCTCTGATAAACAGTATGGGTTTCGCTTCACCAGGTCTACTGCTGATATGCTAACGACCATTACCGAGTACATATACCAGGCACTCGACAAGAATGGTGAAGCCCGAACCGTTGCCTTGGATATCTCCAAAGCATTCGACAGGGTCTGGCATGCTGGCCTCTTGTGCAAACTGCGGAGCTATGGGATAACTGGACATCTGTTTGACCTCATCCAGTCCTTCCTCTCTAACCGCACATTAAAGGTGGTATTAAATGGGCATGCCTCCCAAAACTACCAGACGAACGCGGGCGTCCCTCAAGGTTCTATCCTAGGCCCCACGCTCTTTCTGATCTACATTAATGATCTCCCCGACACCATTAGATCCCAAGTTAGCATGTATGCCGACGACACAACGATCTACTCCCGCATCGATCAGAAACCAGGTCTGGACGACAAAGTGAACCTCGCTGCTGCACTTGAAAGGGACCTCCAATCCGTAGTGACCTGGGGTAGGAAATGGTTGGTAAATTTCAATGCCTCCAAAACAAAGCTGTTATCAACTAACCACCATAGACAATCGCATCTACCTCCCATTAGCATGGGACAGGCTAGCCTCCCAGAGAGTAAAATACTACGCCTTCTTGGCCTTACACTCTCGGCGGACCTCAAATGGAATGACTATATTGAATCCATTGCCAAATCTGCTGCTATGAAAGTCGGCTCTCTGTGCAGGGCCCGGAAATTTTTCCCACCTGAAACTATTCTGCACATATACAAATCTACCATCCGCCCGTGTATTGAATATTGCTGCCATATCTGGTCGGGTGCCCCTGCTGCTCTCCTTGGGCTTCTTGACAAAATACAAAGGAGGATCTGTAACGTGGTTGATACTGACTTGGCTGACCGGCTGCAGCCGCTCTCACACCGGCGTGATGTAGCTTCCCTGTGCCTCTTCTACAAGTACTTTCATGGCTTCTGCTCCGATGAGCTTAGATCACTGGTGCCGCCTAAGCACGAATTTACACGAGATACTAGATTAGCAACTAGGTCCCACCCTTTTACAGTTAAACAAATAAGATGTAACCGTAAATTCTACTCCAACAGCTTCTTTTCTCGCGCTTCCCGCCTGTGGAACTCCCTTCCACAAGTCTGCTTTCCCGACAGTTACAATCTCCAGGTGTTTAAATGTAGGGTCAATAGACACCTCCTATCACACTAACTCCCAACTATTCTCACAACACTCTCATCTACCCAACCCTCATTCTCGGTATCCTCACCCGCCTATCACCCACCCTCTGTTATTTCCTATATTTAACCAGCCTTTCTCCACTCTACGTAGCCCCCTGCACAGTAGTGGCAGTGACATGCCTTGCTCGGGGTGAAACGCTTATAAAAAAAAAAAAAAAAAAAAAAATGGATATCGGCTCGGAACGAAAAATCGGGGAGACGAGTTCGAATTTCAGGTGAATTCATTGGATTCACTTACGCACAAATACCCTTTGGAAAGGTATTAATTCGCCTCTTCCCTCCAGTTATGGGCTAAATAACAGGACAGATGGAGTTCTATAGTCTTGGTTGGCAACCAGTCTACCGCAGAAAGTAATGGTAACATACTGCGGGAAAACTTTCTGGCCAGTCACTCATGTCTCTTTCGAAACATGATCGCCCAAAGCGTGTATCACATATGGCACTTAACTAACTGACTGAATATAATAGTTGGAATCATGATTAAGGCTTTTACTGGTCATAATATGGGGGATCGGTTTTCTATTATTAGGAAGTAATAAACCGATCCCCCACTAATTACTACTTAATAATATAATACATCGCTTCTACCTCTAGCTATGCGCCAAATAACAGGACAGATTGGGTTCTATAGCCTTGGCTGGCAACCAGTCTACTGCAGAAAGTAATGGCAACCTACTGTGGGATAATCTTCTGCCCAGTCAGTCATGTCTCTTTCGAGACATGATCGCCCAAAGCGTGTATCACGTATGGCACTTAACTGACTGAAGTAACAACATATTAGGCAAACAAATCTTTTTTCTTTTTAAATACGAGAGTAAGGATTCAAACTCATTTAGAAAACATGTGAATTGTTTTTGTCTAAAATCAAGTACAAACAAATGACACATCATCGACAAAAATGGTCCTCACTTAGATCCATTGAGGGTAAGTCGAATTAAGAATATATCTCCCCCCCCCCCAAATGTTACTAGTTTGCAAGCATTCCTAGGACTAGCAAACTTCTATCAAATTTCTGTACTTAATATGCAAAATTTTAGAGCTCCGTTGAACATCTAAGGTGGAAGTGAAATAGTGTCGGGAGGCGTTTGAACAAGTACAAACATTTTGACGTCGGTTTTATTATTAGCCCTACGGCCCAAATGTAGAAATTGTAGTGACTTCAGATGATAGTGTTTACGGTGTAGGAACAGTG
Organism: Ascarosepion bandense; assembly: GCA_037127315.1. Taxonomy (NCBI): domain Eukaryota; kingdom Metazoa; phylum Mollusca; class Cephalopoda; order Sepiida; family Sepiidae; genus Ascarosepion; species Ascarosepion bandense. The sequence continues at coordinate 1,622,124 of JBBBDQ010001617.1, read as the reverse complement.
ATCTTACATAAATACAATAATGGTAGTATGAATGCAATTGCACATGCTTCACTTTCGCTACTTCCAGCAAGAAAAAGAGGCAATAACAATAGTATTTGCAGTGAAATAAATTTACAAATTTTTTGGCTGCACACAAACCACAGACCTCTTTTTTCAAATTCATTGTTCGAAAAAAAAACAAAAAACGCAGTGAATAGATTACAACACTGGAATACCATCTTATTATTTTTTATACTTCTGAGAAGAGGTAGTATTTACATTATTTACATTATTTGGACTATTGTCATCATCTTTATTGTCATGTTTACAACTTTTCGGTCACTGTACGCTCTGGCCTTCTTCAGGTGCTAGGAATTTCATTCTTATTCCATTTCCAAGTAGTTATCTTCCTTTAACTCAACTCACTAACTAAAAGGAGATTACTACATGGTTACCAGAAGTAGCATTGCACATGGAATGAGAATGACATACTCGAGTAATTTAAATAGAGGATTCGATTCGAAATGTTTCGCATCTGAAGAAGGCCGAAGCGTACAACTGCCGAAACGTTGTAAACATGGCAAGAGAGATGAGGACTATTCCGAATAATGTAAATTCCATCTTATTAATTTACGATTTTACGAAGCTATATCAACCGTCCATAGAACATACTGATCGGTTATTAAAGTTGATACTAAAAAATATTAAATCATTTGCGGACACTGTCATTGCAGCATTAAAAAAACTCTGCAATATTGTACGCGAATTAACATTTACCCCGGAAGGAATAAAAGAAAAGACAGAAAAGGACGTATTTATTGTGGAAAAGACATTTAAAAGAAAGAACGCAATCCGGACTAAATTTCATAGCGAACATCTGAGAATTTCAAGGATAGAATCTATTATGCGAAGCTATGTATAGGATAGGTGTCATACGTGATACACGCTTAGGCGATCATGTCTTGAAAGAGACATGACCAATTGGGCAGAAGATTTTCCGTAGTAGATTGCCATTACTCTCTGGGGTAGACTGTTTGCAACCAAGGATATAGAAGCCAAACTGTCCTGTTATTTAACCCATATCTGGGGGTATTCAACTTGGCTCTCCCATTTATCGTTCCGAACCGATATTCACTGCACCACAACGCACATACTGGACCAAAATATATCAAGACATTGAGAAGTAGTCGTCTCTTGTTGAAGTTGTACCAAAACAAAAATACAACCTTCGCGAAAGACAAACACGCCGTGGTCAAGATTGCATATAGATTTTTTTAGATCCAATAAATAGATCAGGCGATGGTGAATATCTTTGAAAGTGACCTGAAATCTGTCAGTGCAAAAAAAAAAATAAATAAATAAAAGAAAACTTCTTCGGTGACAGTGATTTTTACAGAAACCGTTTACAAGATATGGAATTCCAGACACCACAGTCCCGGATAACGGTTCACGAATTCGAAATTTTTTTTTTGTAAAATGTGCTCGATTGAAAATATTCCTTCCCCGCCGTATAAACCCAAGATCAAAGCTGAACGTTTTGTGGGTATTTTCAGTAGAGCTTCGAATAAAACAAATAATGAAAAATTGAACGAAGAAGCACGACAACAATTTTAAGAGTCGAATTCTCCAGAAAGAGGAGGACGTGATACAGATAAATAAGAAATAAAACGAAATATTTATTAATAAAAACATTCTCAAAAAAAGGAGATGTTGTAGAGTAAACTACACTCTACCGTTGAAATAATGAACTCGTCTAGACGCTTAAATAAAAAACTCCAGTGCGTCCAAAAAGCCGTTGGAGTCGAGTCATTTTTTAGATTATTTTATACAGACGTCACAGCGAGTGCCTAAGTAAAGCTTTATATTGTAACCACCAGAAAACAAGTTATGATTCTTTGTTTCTTTCTTTACCATTTTTAACTCAATTTTTTCTTCATTGCTACTGTTTCTTTCAACCGCCTTGCTCTTCACTTTTCTTTCTTTCTTTCTTTCTTTCTTTCTTTCTTTCTTTCTTACTGCTTCTTCTTCTCTACTACTTCACTAATTCTTCTTCGCTCTTTTCACTCTTTCTTTCTTTAATCTTCATCAATACTTTCTTTTTTATATATCTTTCTCTCTTCTTTACAAATGCTTTCTAATTTTTACGTTCACTTTTCTTTCTTTCTTTCTTTCTTTCTTACTGCTTCTTCTCTACTACTTCACTAATTCTTCTTCGCTCTTGTCACTCTTTCTTTCTATATTATTCTCTTTCTTTCTTTAATCTTCATCAATACTTTCTTTTTTATATATCTTTCTCTCTTCTTTACAAATGCTTTCTAATTTTTACGTTTTCTTTTCTTTATTTCTTTCTTTCTTCCTCCTATTTCCTGACATTATCTTTTTGAACAGCTCTTTATTTTAAAGTTTCTTTAAGTAACTCCAACCTGTTTCTTTTTTTACTGACTGGCGCGTACACAACACTGAACAACCTGACGTGTCCTTTTTAGATATACAACCGCACAACGCCTCCCAAGTATTCTCTATTTGGGTCTTCTTTTCACAACGTGGCTTTACAACAAAACTTTTTGTTTTGGCATCTTTTGCTCTGATCCTTTCGTAACAGCTTCTGACCTTTACAGACATTCAGTCCATTTAAACTTCTCGCTATTCACCTTTTGGGGTCACTCTGGCAATGCATGTCTCGAGCATTGAGAGGGGAGTTAAAGAGGTCAGAATTTAATCCTGGGCACCATGTAAATGGTGATTGTGCTGAGCACATCACTCTTCTGTTCATAATCAAATCAAATTTAAATAATCAATTTTTAATTTTCCTGCTTTAACCCTCAAATCTGCTTGACAAAAAAAAAAAAAAATCTAAACAATTATCGGGTATACCCATGTAATAGTCGATTTCTTTGATTATGAGGTTAAGAAACTTTTTTTGTGAATTTCAGAGATCATTCCACAATCTTTGGATCATTATTGCTTTTAATACTGCGTTTTTATTTTTTGCAAAGATCTCTTCATCGGGATTATTGTAGTATATTACGCCGCTAGAACTGGACAAACGCATATATATATATATATATATATATATATATATATATATATATATATATATAAAATATAATCTTATATTTTTATTCTTCGTCGGTGATGCTTGTGTGGAGCAGGGGGCGGTCAGATAGAGAGAGTCGCGCACACAAAGAGGCCGTCGGCAGTCGGAGGCTAGTGGAAGTTCTCTATCTCTTCAACTAAAATCTTCAGACATTATATTTCCCCAAAAACTCCTGTGCATTTTTGTCTTTTCTACGGCCGAATAAATCTATCAATCACTCTTGTTCCCGGTCGATTTTATCTATGCCCGGGTGCATCTCTCAACCATATCCTTGGTGGCTATCGCCTTTAAAGCCGGTTATCGCTTATGTTTTGTTTTGTTATTGTATCTTGATGACATAATCTACAGCCAAATATATTGGCCAACCCGCTTGTTCTTTATACATATAACAGTCATATCACGTTGAATACACCGGTTCTCATTTGATCACCGAAGTTAAGCAACGTTGAGCCTGGTCAGTACTTAGATGGGTGACCGCTTGGGAATGCCAGGTGCTGTAAGCGTTTCTTGACGGATGTGCGTTGTGTTGCAGTGGATATCGGCTAAGAAAGAGAAATCGGGGAACCGAGTTCAAATTCCAGTTGAATGCCCTGCATTCACTTACGCGCTAATACCCTTGGGAAAGGTATTAATCTGTACCTTCCCTACAGTTATGGGTTAAATAACATGACAGATCGATTTCTATAGCCTTGGCTGGCAATCAAGCTACCGCAGCAGGTATTGACAACCCGTTGCGGGATAATTAAAATGCCTGAGGTCTATACAGAGTACGACTCGGGACCCTGCCCTTAAACATAATCCCACCGAATCTTTCTCCATCTTCTTGGAAGGAAGACGGCTCAACCCAACCAGAGTGAACGCTGTACAGATACAGATGTACTTTGTTTGTTTCGAGGTTTAACGACCTATCAATCCTTATGGGATCATTTTAAGGTAAGGCTATTTTATATTTACAACATTTGTTTCTTTTCGAGTAACAAGATTCATGGGGATTTGTTATTTAACCCATAACTGGAGGAACGGGACGGATTAATACCTTTCCCAATGGTAACAGTGCTTACGTAAATGCAGGATATTCAACCGGAATTCGAACTTGGCTCAACGATTTCTCTTTATGAGCCGATATCCACTGCACCACAACGTACATCCGTCACTATACGCTTACAGCACCTGGTATTCCCAAGCGGTCACTCTTTTAAGTACTGACCAGGCTCAAGGTTGCTTAACTTCGGTGATCGAGCGAGAACCTGTGTATTCAACGTGATAGGCCATAAGCCACAGAGGTACTAGCGAATTATGCCATTCAAGGTAAGATGTAACAGGACAGAAGGAGTATATTAAAAATGTCATCAAAACCCAAAGATATAAAAGAAATGCCCCTTTTGCAAATAGAAATTATAACTTAGACGAATGAAACAAATTAGATATGAAAGAATCTGAGAAAGAGTTTTGGTAAAATAGGAATTCTTGGTTATGAATTAAATAACTTGAATGCAACTCGGACAGAGACAAAGCTGTTTTAAAAGTTTTTTTTTTCTAAAGAGTCATTAGAATTTGGGGATTCAATATGCTCTCTTAATGGAAGAGACTGTATGTAGTCATTGAAGAAAAAAAAGAGTTTTGTCTGATCGTGTACTTTACCATTCTACAAAGCCACAAAGTACATGTGTATGAAAGACTGGAAAAATACGTAGATGCTATTTGTAGAGACAAAGATGAATCTGTAGGTCTTATCAGAAAAAAAAAACAGATAGAAATTAGCGGAGAAGTATTATTAAAAACTAAATGACACTATAAAAGTAGTAATCGATTGAAAATTGTGCAGAACATTAAGATATGAGTGTGCATATAAATGCAAAAGACAGAAGTTGTCAAAGGGAATAGGGTTAAAAGTTAAACTCCGTGGGTCTGAGTTTCACAACGATCGTCATATAATAAAAGGCTAAAGTTACTCAAGAATCTATTTGTGTCTGAAAACATAGAATGAAATTGAATGGAACAAAAAAATAAACTGTAGAAATATCTGGACAAACTAATTAGGAAAATTCATTGCTGGTAGCAACAGATCGTGTTTATTTAAACAAACGACTTCAAAACTCAAATGAAACAAGCGGTAACTCTACAAAGAGAAAAAAATGAAGCCGCCAGTTATGAAATAAATAAATGCAAGAGAGAGGCATTAGTAAGTTAACGCCCGGTCTCACTGATAAGAGAGTAAAGGACGTGGATTAAACTATTCTGTCTCGAAGAATTAGAATGTACTAACGATGTTATGTTGCTTCTGATACAACGTTTATAGTAAAAAGATACATGAAACGGAAAAATGCTTAAAAAATTATGATTCAACAAAACAAGTTTATTAGTACAAATGTCACAAATCCCCGAAAGCCACCTCCGCAAACAAAAAAGATGAAATCGTAAATTATTAATTAATTGAAAGAAATTAGCTCTGAGATAACAAAGCAGAAACATAATTAAAGCGAAACCAGAAATCACTGATAATTAAATAAGTGATTTGGATTCGACAGCAAATTTATTTTTGTTTTGAATTTAAAATAATTCCTCTAAGAGAGGCCGAAAATCATTGGAAACAAAGAAAAGATCAGAAAAATAACGGACGTTGCTGCTTTTTTAAAATATAGAATGATATCGAAAGTGAGAAAAAATATCAAGAATTTATCAGAGAACTAGAAAAATTCCTGATGGTTCGTATAGAACTGAAAAATAAAAGCCAAAAAAAAAAAACGAAAAAAAAATAATTGTATCACAGTTAACAATTGGTTCCGTCATTCTCGGCAAGCTTGAAATAGTCTTAACGCAAAAACAGAAAATTATAAATCGAAATATGTACTGAAAAGATCCACATCATATTGCTGCAAACAAAGTTACAGTACTATTTATAATGTCGGATTATTCAGAAAGCTTGTTGCCACTTGATATCTAGTGAAGGATACAAAACACCTTTTCGCACGTACAAAATAGTAAATGCAACATCTGATATGATCACTTACTGGAAGCTATCTTCCAGAATAGTTAATGTGAGCTACTTGAAAATTCTGAAATAGCTAATCTAGCCATCCATCAGGGAGATTAGGCCTTAGTCAGCGAGATAAAAGATGCGTATGTCGCCAAGGCGATCTAGACATCGAAAAAGAATTGAAAAGTTATGAAATATCAAGGTGATTGTAGTACCAGACTTGAAGCAAATTTTAAACGATGGCAAAAATACTGAATCACGTGCTCAAAAATTTAAGAGATTTATCCTCAGAATACAATTTGTAAGAAATCGGTTTTTAGATCAGGTTTTAATTACGTATTTCATTGAAGAGGGTTCTTGTCAAGAAACAAACGTATTCCAGATAACACCACTATTTACTCCCGTCCCAATAGGAGATCTGCCAAAGTTGCTGCTCTTGAAATGAACCTTCAGTCAGTGGTTAACTGGGGCAGGAAATAGCTTGCAAATTTGAATGCTTCCAATACAAAACTGCTCTTCTCCTTTAACCACCATAGAGAAAATATTCTGCCAGCCATCAGCATGTCTGAGGAAAGTCTCCTTGAGATCAACACACTGCACCTCATTGGTATCACTTCTGCAAACGACTTGAAGTGTAACGAATATATCGAATATATAGCTACATTTAGTGCTTGGAGGTTGGGTCTCTGTGTCAGGCTAGAAATTTTTTCTCGTTAGAATCCATCTTGCACATTCATAAATTTAAAATTCGTCTGTGCATTGAATACTGTTGTCATGTCTGGTCGGGTGCTCCTGCTATTCATCTCGATGTTCTCGTCAGAATCCATCTTGAACATTTATAAATCTACCATTCGTCTGAGCATTGAATACTGTTGTTATACCTTGTTGATTTCCGTGTCGCAATGTATTTTTAATTAAAAAACAAAATTATATATATACTTTGCTGGTAATACATATATTTTTAAAAAAATGTTTTGCTGATAATATTTTTTTGAATGTATTGTTCGTATTTTTACTATAAAAATCTATTTTTATAGTAACAGTGTTTGACCTCAGTTTTGTGATTAACTATTTGCCCATAGCTGGGATCCTAATATGTGCTACCAGTACAAGTCAGGATAGATCTGGGAACAACAGCAGTTAAGAGTTGGTTTCTTACCCATCGCAAACTCACAAAGATGCCTTGCTACCGGTCGTAGTTTGTCGTCATACTCAGGACGCATGATTTTCCTTAGAGGAGAAATGGATAGGTCTCATATTGACTTCTCCACGAATTCAGAATAAAGAATTGTTCATTCCTTAAACTCGTTGCGAGATTGCCGAGTCTATCCTGATATTTATCCTGTATATGGAAGGAAAAAATGAATTCATTCATTACCAAAGAGGCCATGTGTAGAGCGAGCCCAGCTGGATTTCAAATTCGATTTTATAATTCCATGTTATGAGTTATTTACCATTCCACAACCCACATGCCCTCATCGGTTACCACACCCCGAAAATACAATGTGAACAGATTAAATCAAATTTCTATTTGAAATTTATCGTACCAGAATTAAGCGCAAAACGAAAGAAGATTCTGTAGCTTCAGGTTTTTTAAATACATCTTCAAGAAAGAGTAAAAAACTGAAACAAATCTCTCAACCTTCTTCTTTTTCTATGTGCCGTGTCCCTTAAGGACATAGTCGATCAAGGCCATCCACATTTCCCTATCCCTTGCAGTTCTTAACACCCTTTCTCTTGTTCCCCCTCTCAAACCCTGATCTGCCATCCATTTACTCAAACCCATCAAGTATGTCACGCGTTGATTTCTCTCTTTCCTCCTATCTTTCTTGTGAGTATCATATTCTCCAAGCCTTTCTTACTCATTACATGTCACCGAAATGTCAACTGACTTTTCCAGATGTTGTCTCAGTTTGCTTTTCGTTTCTATTCTCTCCAAAACATCATCGTTGCTCAGTCGATGCCATCCTAAGCATCTTTCTGTAGAACTACATTTCGGTTGCTTCAAGTTTTTTCTTCGTCTTTGATGAGATTATTTATCATTCACTGATATATTCATATTAAATTATAAAGAACAGAATGTTTCCATAATGACTGGATCTCTTAAATCGATCAGATAAAATGACTACGCTTTGAATTTCGCACAAGTATAAAAACTATGAAAATGATACCTTTATTAAGAATATAATTAATATTGAGAAGCTAGAAAATATTCCTTTGTTGATGGCGCTGATAAAGCCAGATGTGGGCGCGCATCAGCCTATGTCTCTCGACATACCACCCTGTTTTGCGTACCAGAACCTGACACGAACCTTTCAACGATTTTTCATCTCTGCTAAATAATGGCGTGTCTTTCAGCATTGACACTCAGAAGAATCTTGGCAGGTGTGCCTTCTTGCCTTCAAAATACTTTAGAGACATGAACCGAGCAAGAATATATCCACACGTCTAAAAGACAAACGAATAAGCTGGCGTAAGCGAATAACATAGGAACGCCGACGGGAAATTATACACACAAAAAAAAAAAACATTTATCTATTGAAACAGAGAAAAAGAGGTTCGTGGGATTCATTTTATTGGTTTAGTCTTGAAACAATGCCAAAATATGGTAAAATAATGGTTATAAGATTATGTGGGGACAATCTTCGAGGTAAATATCTGCTTTCTTTCAAAATCAATATTTGAAATAATGGCTTTTAACTGAAATCAAACGTCAATCACAGAACCAGTGAGAAATAGTAGCTTTCTAAATTACAAATTCTAGTTTAGCTTAATCTGACACATAAGCCAAATGGGAAGAAATAAATTGAGGAATACTGTATTGCGCCAATTTTACATTATAGGATGACCTGATTTAAAGTAATATTTCCAAATACTTTCAATATACAGCCGGCGGAAAATAAAACTGCGACCTCAGTTCTCCTTTTAAAGTCTGCCTTCTTCTACCGAGCGCCCATAACCCAGAGGTAGAATCGCCGACTGACGCCAATTCGGTCGGGTTTCAATCCTGGGTTAAAAGCAAGAGTCTAAACGTACTGATGAGCTGTGATACAGCGAAGCAAATCTGTCTGCGGATGACTATATATATATATATATTTTAATCGTATCACCCCGAGCAACGCGGTAATGCCACTGATGTGCAGGGGGCTACGTAATAGTGAAAAGATTGGAAAAGAGAAAGCCACATCATAAAGAGGGAACAAGAGATGAGCCTCTTAATCTGTTCAATAGACGTGGGTGGAGTGTGAACCGGGCGATAGATAGATTTATCTACTCCAATTATATATATATATATATATATATATATATATATATATATATAGTAGACTTTGATAAACAGTAGCATGTACGCATCGCTCATTCAGTGAAATTGGGCGCGTATAATGATATGCGCTAAAAAGTCTGCTTACTTCCACCGAACGCCCATAGCCCAGGGGTAGAGTCGCCGACTGACGCCATTTCGGTCGGGTTTCAATCCCGGGTAAAAAAACAGTCGGAGTCTAACCGTACTGATGAGCTGTGATACGGCGAAACAGATCTGCCTGTATATATATATTGTATGTGAAATGGGAAAGCAGAAGTTCTTACACTGATGTCCTAGTCAGAGCCAAATACCAAAGCATAGAGTATCTGTTTAATATCTTCCCAAATGCGATCGAACAGGACACATAATTCGAATGAAGGAAAGCAGACTACCGAAACAGTTGTTTTATGATGAGCTGAGTATCGCAAAACATCATCAGCACAAACCAAGGAAAAGATACGAAGACTGTATCAAGAACAACCTAAAAAAATGTTGGCGTTTGAGATCAACAATTTGGAAGAGCTGATTCTAGACAGAACTGGATAGAAATAACAAAAAAGAGACGGTTGTCAACTCTTCCAGGAATCTCGTCCGGAACACAAACGGTTGAAGCGGTGACTTCGAATGGTTGATAATCACGAACTCGAGGAGATATCAAGGGTTGAACATGTGATTTCTATCGCATACTTTTTCCAAAGCTGGTTGGCTGAATATTGTGAGAACCACCCTTGACGTTCCCCAGACACTGAGTAGCACAGCCTGCAGGCTGTGGGAGAAAATATGCAAAACAACTCCATACTGAAAAGGCACATGATGGTGCACAGGTATCAGACATAGCAGTGTAAATCTATCAAGGCTGTGGCAAGCACATTGATCGTCTTTGACAAATCATGCAAATCCGCAGAAGACCTGGCAAGTCACCTTTCGGGTGAGATACGAGAGAGATACGAGATGAGGAGCGAACGTGATTAGGCGGTCATCATCTGTTAAGATGCGGCAGATCATCATATATATATACCCAAAATAGCTACCGATCTTTTGCAAGGTTGGCTACCAGCAATTTACTGTTCGATACGGTGGTTCTTTCTTGAATTTCTGGAAACCTAATGGTAATTACGCGATTTTACACATTGGTTGCACAAGACAATGTAAACAACCAGCAATAGTCAGCCACGATTCAATGACCAGGATCACTCAGTTATTTATATGCCATCCATGATACACACTTGGGCGATCATGTCTTAAAACTGGTAAAGAACAAAAGGAGTCATTGTGTCTTGTAATTGACTGGACAGAAGATTTTTCCTGGATTAGTTTGCTATTACTTTATGTGGTAGACTAGTTACCAACCAAGGCTATAGAACTAAATCTGTCCTAATTTGACCAATAGCCGGAGAAAAGGGACTGATTAATACCTTTACCCTAAGGTATTTGCGCGTAAATGAATGCAACGAATTCGATTTGGATTCGAAATTGGTGTTCTGATTTCTCGTACTGAGCTAATAACCACTGCTCCACAACGCACATCCAATGGCCAGAAAGGTTTAGTATAAACGGAAACTATTGTGATAGTATCTGGAGTTCTCATCCAAGTACTGATCATGCTCTACACACTAAACGTCGGTGATCATACAAGAACCGGTTCTTTCAGTATTATTAGATTGTAAGCATACATACATATCTTTTTCTTCTTCTCCCATGTGCCCTGTCCTTTCAGGACGTAGACAAACATAGTTTTCCACGTCTCTCTATTCCTGGTGGCACTTAGCACGCTTTCTCCTATTACACCACACAACTCTCGTTCTGTCATCCACCTGATCAGGCCCTTCAAATATGTTATCGGCTGCTTTCCCCTGTCTCTTTTCCCCTCTATCTGGCCTGTTAGTATCAGGTTTTCCAAGCTCTCCTTCCTCATTGCAAGTCCCAGGAACTTTAGCTATCTCTTCCTGATGCTCAGTATTAATTTCCTTATCGTTTTCACTCTTTCCAAACCGTCATCACTGCTCATATGCTCAATCCATGAAATCCGCAGCATGCTTCTTTAGATCGACATTTCAATTGCTTCAGATTTCATCTTTGATGATATGGCCAGCATTCACTGCCATTTTGAAGAATTGACATCACATAGCAATCCAGTACTCGTTTTTTTGTTTCTTGCGAAATTTTCCTGTCTCATAATACTCTACTCAACTTGTGGTACTCATAGTACTCCGTGACTGCTATCAACACTGTATCATCTGCGTACCTTATGTTGTTCAAATTGTGGCCTCCGATGACAAATCATGGCAATACATACGTAAGTATGTACGTAAATGCGAGGGGTGCTAGAAAGTTCTCGGTTCGATCTACCTCTCAGTTGATCAGAATATTCTGTGAACGGTACTTGATCTGTCCGAGAAATATTTTTGTAAAGAGGGTTTTGAATCTTCTGATAAAATTTATACTAAATAAAATCGTGGTCTGGGGAAATGGGTTTATTAGCTCGTTGAAAAGACTTAAAATTTATAATCATTTTATATCATGCATTGAGTTTTCTTTTATGCATATCATATTGCTCTAGATAATATCCATTGAACGCTTTATACAGATTTTGGGGGTTATCCTCTCCGTTTAAGGAGATGGCACCATTATCTCTCTCTCTATCTCTCTCTCTCTCTCTATATATATATATATATATCTATATATCTATATATATATATATATATATATATGCGTGACTCTTCAGAAATGAATTGAGTTCTCTCGGTGACTGGCGTGTGTATATACTGCTTAGATACAGCACTATTAAAATTTCCCTTCTCTGATACCATGCGTCGATGGCTTAGTGAGTAGCGACTCCGACTGACACCACATCGGTCGAGTTTTGATCCTGGCCAGAAACAAGTGGATGCGTCTAGCCACACTGACGGGCTGTGATACAGCGAAGCAGGCTTGTATGTGGATGACTAATATATATATATATATATATATATATATATATTAACTATAGCAACAACAATACCAATAGTAAAACTAGTATTAAACAAGCTATAATTTAAATCGTCTTGTATAACCCACCGAGAACGAACTCGGAGGGAAAAAAACGGGAAGCAAAAATAGAAACAAAAAAAGTACATGAACAAAAAGTTAAGCACTCGTAAGAAAGAAAGAAAAAACCCAAGACGAAACTAAAGCGCTCAATACCAAAGTATTTTTTTAAATAAATTTGTATCCCCTCCTTTCTCGTGTTTTGGTGTCTTCGTTTTTATTTTAGTTCCTATATATTTGCTATTTTTTGTGGTCAGCCAATATCCCTGACGAGCCGTTAGGCGAAACCGTGGTCGGTTGTTGGCTCTTGCTTAGATTTCTATCTTTATATATATATATATATATATATATATATATATTAAATAAATTGCAAACATTGTGTCTGCTTATATTTAATAAAATCCGTTCATACTCACGGAGATAATATTTCACATATTATAATTTATGAGCTGTAACTCTTTCCGAAAAGAGATTGAAAGTACTTGGGTACCTTGAGAAATGAATGATAATAACATCTGTCAACGTTACAGCTCATTTCTGACATCTTTCAATTATAATACGCGAAAGATTATCCGTGAGTATGAACAGATTTTTAAAAAAAATAAGCGGACACTATTTGCAATTTATTTAATCTGACATGTCTAAAAGAAAATTTGCTGCCTACATACACAAATATATATATTAGTAGAGTTGAAGTCGAATGCCATCTTACCGGAAATACACATTTTTTTTTTCAAATTGTCAGAGTATTTTACTTGAATGTGTGCTGTGGTACAGTGGATATCGACTCGGAACGACGAATCGGGGAGCCGAGTTCGAATTCCAATTGAAATGTTGCATCCACTTAAGCACATGTTCCCTTAGCAAACGTATTACTCCGTGTCTTCCCTCCAGTTATGGGTTAAATAATAGAACAGATTGGCTTCTATAACCTTGGTCGGTGACCAGTCTACCGCAGAAAGTAATGGACCTACTGCGGGATAATCTTCTGCCCAGTCTATTTCAAGACATGATCGCCCAAAGCGTGTATCACGTATGGCACTTAACTGACTGACTGAATATAATAGTTGGAATCATGATTAAGGCTTCTACTGGCCATAAAGTTGAGGATTGGTTTTCCATTGTTATTAAGTAATAAACCGATCCCCCACTAATTACTACGTAACAATATAATACATCTGTTCTCCCTCTAGCTATGAGTCAAATAACGGGACAGATTGGGTTCTATAGCATTGGTCTACCGCAGAATGCAATGGCAACCTACTGCGGTAGAATCTCCCCAGTCAGTCATGTCTATTTCGAGACATGATCGCCCAAAGCGTGTATCACGTATGGCACTTAATTGATTGATTTTACTTGAAAACTTGTGTGGCACTAAAAATGACGTTTGAACTTATTCACAGAAGAAAGTACCTTGCCGCTCTTTTTCAATACAGTGCTGTTTACGGAAGACTTCTTTCGTTCTTTACCAGTTCTAAAATACAGCAACCACGCATTTGTATATATATATATATCGTGTGTGAAGTATATATATAAAGTTTTTTCTGACTCGATCGATGCACTGCGTTCTAATGCGGTCAGTAAGTTGTAAGGACATATTGGCAGAGTTTGGTTTATAAGAAATCAAACACAAGACAAAACAAAAACGAAAAAAATGAAAGAAAAACAGAGAATGGATTTCGGTTCACAAACACGAACGGTGAATGAAAGAGGAGGAATATGAGCTTTTTTTGTATATCGTCACGCATTCAAAAAGCGAAAGAGCAAGACAGATAAACTTCAAAGAAAAAGAAAAACAGACGCGCTTTTTTTATGCAATGAAAGATACTAGAGAAAGTCGGAACGAGAAGAATAACGAAAAAAAAGAGCGGGAGAAAGATAGGGAACAAAAAAACAGTGAGAGATTCAGTTTATCAAGAGAAGTGAGAAAAGAAAAATGAATTAAAGAGGGAGAGAGAAAGAGGTGGGGAGAGAGGTTTGGAGAGAGCAAAGCAAGAAAATTTGCTTGTTTTGTGATCCTCGACGGGAAAGTGAAAGGATGAAGTGCCGGATGAGAGGAAGTCCGATCGAAAGAAGTTTAACCTTTTGTTGAATATCCAGGAATTATAAAAGAAAAATACAGGTAAAAAAAAGACTAGTAAATAAAGACTCGTAAAGGGAGATGTATCAAAACGACGGATAAATCAAGGTTGGTAAAAATACTGCTGAAGAAAGACTGCTAAAAAGAATGGTAAATAAAGGATGGTAAATAAATATTGGTAAAATGCTGGTAAATAAACTGGTAAATAAAGATCGGTAAAAATACTAGTAAATAAAGAATTGTAATAAATACGGTTAAATCATTCAGATAAGTGTCATACGTGAAACACGCTTACGCTTGGGCGATCATGTCTCGAAATAGACATGACTGACTGGGCAGAAAATTATCTCGCAGTAGGTTGCCATTGCTTTCTGCGGTAGACTGGTTCCCAGTCAAGGCTATAGAACTCAATCTGTCCTGTTATTTAACCCATAACTGGAGTTAAGGGACGGATTAATACCTTTCCCAAGGGTATTTGCGCGTAAGTGAATGCTTTGAATTCAACTGGAATTCGAACTCGGATCACCCAATTTCCTGTTCCGAGCCGATATCCAATGCACCACAACGCACATCCCGGTAAAATAAAGACTTGTAAAAACGACTGGTAAGTAAAGATTAGTAAAAGAAATACTGGTAAATAAGACTGGTAAATGTTGTGGCGCAGTGGATATCGGTTCGGAACGAGAAAACGGGGAACCGAGTTCGAATTCCAGTTGAATTCCTTGCATTCACTTACGCGCAAATACCCTTGGGAAAGGTATTAATCCGTCTCTTCCTTCCACTTATGGGTTAAATAACAGGACGGATGGGTTCTATAGACTTTGTCGGCAACCAGTCTACCGCAGAAAGCAATGGCAACCTACTGCGGGATAATCTTCTGCCCGGTCAGTCATGTCTCTTTCGAGACATGATCGCCCAAAGCGTGTATCGCGCATGGCACTTAACTGACTGAAATAAAAGCTGATTAATAAAAAATAATAAATAAAACCTGGTAAATGAAGACTGGTAAACAAAGTGAATTTCAGAATAGATACTTTCTCACCTTTTCTTTAATCTTTGTTTTTAACATTCTGCTAATATACAATTATACCAGAGTAAGCCTATCTTAACATATTTGCATCGGGGAATCAACACTTAAAAGCGTATGCTTACAACATTATCTTGAACACTATCCGCTCTTGTGGGAAATTCGATTTTTCTTATCTTCTTTTATTCATATTTCTAATGAGTCTTTTGTTGTTTTTTTGCTCTCTTATGTTAGCTTTATATTCTTTCTTCCTTTTCTTTTCCTTCTAAATATAACGCCAGGCGGTGTTCAAGAGATTTTTATTTTATTTATTAACCATAGCTTAATTTTATAAGAAGACCACGGCTTTGAGGCACCCACTATTCACTATGAATGATCTGCAACTCCAAATTTCAACTGGATTGGGCAACAACGTAATGTTTGTTTTTTTGCTGACAGCCACTCCGTGGAAATACGAGGTCGATGCAAAAGAACACAGTGCTTTATGTTAAAAGCATAGCTTAATTGTGGCACAAGGCCGATAGTATGGGGCACTCATTCAAGATCGAACTAATATGCTGTAATCCGAAAGCGTATTGAAATATCGAAAGATGTCCTCCGAAAGGAAAAACTAAGCAAAAATGACGGTTATATCAAGAATAAGAAATAAACAGTTAGAATTTCTGGGGCAGAATGTAAGGAAGAATGAGCTTAGACAATTTAACAGTCACAGGTTATAACCAAGGAAAGAGCGACAGAGAGATACAACAAATAGCCAACCTAACGGTCTTGGAACTTGAAAGGATTACACAAAGATAAAAACTAACTCAGAGCAACAAAATCAGGAAGTTGTGGAGAGCCATTATCGACCACGTCCTAAAAGAAAAGAGCGTAAGAAGAAGAAGAAGAAGAAGAAGAAGAAGAAGAATGCCAGGTTTAAATGTAACTCAACGTTGTCTTTAGGACATGTAAGTATAAGTTTATTATTGTTGACAATAGGAAGAAAAAAAGAATAAGCAAATATAACAAAAGTATAAACCTGACAACTTCACAGAACCCATCCGACCTGTTTTCATGATAAAAGAATTAGTTCTAAACCTGTCGGCTTCTAAACGTCGGATAGTGGAACAATTTTGGAAAGCTGGAGGTCGTACAACTGAACCGAGGTATCAAGTGTGAAAAGAGAAATCTCTTGCACAGTATCTGACTTTTCAATCAAGTTATTTTGATGCTAAATGCGTTGAAGGTTTAATTCCAGGGTAGCACATCCCGATAACATTAAATGATTAGGAGTAAGAGGTATGCCTTGATACCTTCGAAAAAAAACAAAAAAACAACAAAACAAAACAGGCTGAACTTGGTATTTTTAACATATTCATCACACGTTGGAATAAGCGGTGGTTTTTTTCTACAGAGGGACACAGGTCCCAACCCAATTTCATCAATCAACATTTTTTTAGTGTACATGGATGTTTGACGTAATACACCTTTTTAAAATAAAGATGAAGCGTTTTTTGTTTATTTTTAGGGGGGGAGAAGGGGGCTTTTTTTTCAAACACGGATATTCACTAAAATAACGTTTTAAATCATAGAAACTCTCGTCACATACAATTTAGTGATTCTCTAATTAAAAAACAAAAAGACTAAAACTTTGCTTCATTTTGAAAACTGGGAGATACGGTAAATTTTTGTAGGATAATTATTTCGGCCTATTTACTTCCTTTGAGCAATTACTACGCGATTTGTTTGGTTTCGGAACTCAACTTCCGCGTAGTAATTGCAAAAAGGAAGTAAAAAGGCCGAAAAATCGGCAAACTACGCCTGAAGTCATTCTACAGTGAAAAACATTTTTTGAAGCGTGGTTACGGGGTGAGATAAACAACGACAAGAAGTTCGATAGCTTTCTGGTTCTTAACGTGAAAAAATGTAGGTTTCGTCAATAAACAATTATCGATTTCAGTTCAGCATTTACATTTGCACGGAAATAAGGATGATTTGGAAAGATTTAAAGGGGTAAAGGCTTTCGGGGAACAAATCAAAAATTTACCACAGATACTACAGAATTGAATAACCTAATATGTTGATAACTGTCATAAAGTCTGATCGATGCGAACTTCAGATATTTCTACCGAGAGCTAACGTATAGAATCGAGCAATATTCCGTTGCAGTCGGTGAAGAGAGCGTCGAAACTTGTCACGAATTTTTTTTATAAACAAGCAGACATAAAACATTATTGGCTAATATAGTAGTAAGAGAGCTTATGGACAGAGGTAACATTAAATTTATTAAATTACATTTGTCTCATAAAATGAGCAAAATTTCGTGTGTGTATTATGTATCCAAATGTAGCAACTATTATGGGACAGAGGTATCATTAACTTTATTATATTGCATTTGTTCCGTAATAGTCGCTACATTTAAAGTGTATAATATGTATCCAAATGTAGCAACTATTATGGGACAGAGGTATGATTAACTTTATTATATTGCATTTGTTCAGTAATAGTCGCTCTATTTAAAGTGTATATTATGTATCTAAATGTAGCATCTATTATGGGACAGAGGTATCATTAACTTTTTTATATTGCATTTGTTCCGTAATAGTCGCTACATTTAAAGTGTATAATATGTATTCAAATGTAGCAACTATTATGGGACAGAGGTACCATTAACTTTATTATATTGCATTTGTTCCGTAATAGTCGCTCTATTTAAAGCGTATATTATGTATCCAAATATAGCAACTATTATGGGACAGCGGTATATTTAACTTTATTATATTGCATTTGTTCCGAACTAGTCGCTCTATTTAAAATGTATATTATGTATCTAAATATAGCAACTATTATGGGACAGAGGTATCATTAACTTTAATATATTGCATTTGTTCCGTAATAGTCGCTCTAATTAAAGTGTATATTTTGTATCCAAATGTAGCAATTATTATGAGACAGAGGTATCATTAACTTTGTTATATTACATTTGTTCCGTAATAGTCGCTATATTTAAAGTATATATTATGTATCCAAATGTAGCAACTATTATGAGACAGAGGAATCATTAACTTTATTATAATACATTTGTTCCGTAATAGTCGCTATATTTAAAGTTTATATTATGTATCCAAATGTAGCAACTATTATGGGACAGAGGTATCATTAACTGTATTATATTGCATTTGTTACGTAATAGTCGCTATATTTAAAGCTTATATTATGTATCCAAATGTAGCAACTATTATGGGACAGCGTTGTCATTAACTTTATTATATTGCATTTGTTCCGTAATAGTCGCTATATTTAAAGTGTATATAGTTTATCCAAATGTAGCAACTATTATGGGACAGAGGTATCATTAACTTTACTATATTGCATTTGTTCAGCAATAGTCGCTATATTTAAAGTGTATATTATGTATCCGAATGTAGCAACTATTATGGGACAGAGGTATCATTAACTTTACTATATTGCATTTGTTCAGCAATAGTCGCTATATTTAAAGCGTATATTATGTATCCAAATATAGCAACTATAATGGGACAGCGGTATCATTAACTTTATTATATTGCATTTGTTCCGTAATAGTCGCTACATTTAAAGTGTATATTATGTATCCAAATATAGCAACTATTATGGGACAGAGGTATCATTAACTGTATTATATTGCATTTGTTACGTAATAGTCGCTATATTTAAAGCTTATATTATGTATCCAAATGTAGCATCTATTATGGGACAGCGTTGTCATTAACTTTATTATATTGCATTTGTTCCGTAATAGTCGCTATATTTAAAGCGTATATTATGTATCCAAATATAGCAACTATTATGGGACAGCGGTATAATTAACTTTATTATATTGAATTTGTTACGTAATAGTCGCTCTATTTAAAGCGTATATTATGTATCCAAATATAGCAACTATTATGGGACAGCGGTATAATTAACTTTATTATATTGCATTTGTTCCGTAATAGTCGCTCTATTTAAAGTGTATATTATGTATCTAAATGTAGCAACTATTATGGGACAGAGGTATCATTAACTTTAATATATTGCATTTGTTCCGTAATAGTCGCTCTAATTAAAGTGTATATTATGTATCCAAATGTAGCAATTATTATGAGACAGAGGTATCATTAACTTTATTATATTACATTTGTTCCGTAATAGTCGCTATATTTAAAGTTTATATTATGTATCCAAATATAGCAACTATTATGGGACAGAGGTATCATTAACTGTATTATATTGCATTTGTTACGTAATAGTCGCTATATTTAAAGCTTATATTATGTATCCAAATGTAGCAACTATTATGGGACAGCGTTGTCCTAAACTTTATTATATTGCATTTGTTCCGTAATAGTCGCTATATTTAAAGTGTGTATAATTTATCCAAATGTAGCAACTATTATGGGACAGAGGTATCATTAACTTTATTATATTGCATTTGTTCAGTAATAGTCGCTATATTTAAATTGTATATTATGTATCCGAATATAGCAACTATTATGGGACAGAGGTATCATTAACTTTATTATATTGCATTTGTTCCGTAATAGTCGCTACATTTAAAGTGTATATTATGTATCCAAATATAGCAACTATTATGGGACAGAGGTATCATTAACTTTATTATATTGCATTTGTTCCGTAATAGTCGCTACATTTAAAGTGTATATTATGTATCCAAATATAGCAACTATTATGGGACAGAGGTATCATTAACTGTATTATATTGCATTTGTTACGTAATAGTCGCTATATTTAAAGCTTATATTATGTATCCAAATGTAGCAACTATTATGGGACAGCGTTGTCATTAAATTTATTATATTGCATTTGTTCCGTAATAGTCGCTATATTTAAAGTGTATATAATTTATCCAAATGTAGCAACTATTATGGGACAGAGGTATCATTAACTTTACTATATTGCTTTTGTTCAGCAATAGTCGCTATATTTAAAGCGTATATTATGTGTCCAAATATAGCAATTATAATGGGACAGCGGTATCATTAACTTTATTATATTGCATTTGTTCCGTAATAGTCGCTCTATTTAAAGTGTATATTATGTATCTAAATGTAGCAACTATTATGGGACAGAGGTATCATTAACTTTATTATATGGCATTCGTTCCGTAATAGTCGCTATATTTAAAGTGTATAATATGTATCCAAATGTAGCAACTATTATGGGACAGAGGTATCATTAACTTTATTATATTGCATTTGTTCCGTAATGGTCGCTACATTTAAAGTGTATAATATGTATCCAAATGTAGCAACTATTATGGGACAGCAGTATCATTAACTTTATTATATTGCATTTGTTCCGTAATAGTCGCTACATTTAACGTGTATAATATGTATCCAAATGTAGCAACTATTATGGGACAGAGGTATCATTAACTTTATTATATTGCATTTGTTCCGTAATAGTCGCTACATTTAACGTGTATAATATGTATCCAAATGTAGCAACTATTATGGGACAGAGGTATCATTAACTTTATTATATTGCATTTGTTCCGTAATAGTCGCTCTATTTAAAGCGTATATTATGTATCCAAATATAGCAACTAATATGGGACAGCGGTATAATTAACTTTATTAAATTGCATTTGTTCCGTAATACTCGCTCTATTTAAAGTGTATATTATGTATCTAAATGTAGCAACTATTATGGGACAGAGGTATCATTAACTTTAAGATATTGCATTTGTTCCGTAATAGTCGCTCTAATTAAAGTGTATATTATGTATCCAAACGTAGCAATTATTACGAGACAGAGGTATCATTAACTTTATTATATTACATTTGTTCCGTAATAGTCGCTATATTTAAAGTTTATATTATGTATCCAAATGTTGCAACTATTATGAGACAGAGGTATCATTAACTTTATTATATTACATTTGTTCCGTAATAGTCGCTATATTTAAAGTTTATATTATGTATCCAAATGTAGCAACTATTATGGGACACAGGTATCATTAACTGTATTATATTGCATTTGTTCCGTAATAGTCGCTATATTTAAAGTGTGTATAATTTATCCAAATGTAGCAACTATTATGGGACAGCGTTGTCATTAACTTTATTATATTGCATTTGTTCCGTAATAGTCGCTATATTTAAAGTGTATATAATTTATCCAAATGTAGCAACTATTATGGGACAGAGGTATCATTAACTTTATTATATTGCATTTGTTCAGCAATAGTCGCTATATTTAAAGCGTATATTATGTATCCAAATATAGCAACTATAATGGGACAGCGGTATCATTAACTTTATTATATTGCATTTGTTCCGTAATAGTCGCTCTATTTAAAGTGTATATTATGTATCCGAATATAGCAACTATTATGGGACAGAGGTATCATTAACTTTATTATATTGCATTTGTTCCGTAATAGTCGCTCTAATTAAAGTGTATATTATGTATCCAAATATAGCAACTATTATGGGACAGAGGTATCATTAACTTTATTATATTGCATTTGTTCTGTAATAGTCGCTATATTTAAATTGTATATTATGTATCCAAATATAGCAATTATAATGGGACAGCGGTACCATTAACTTTATTATATTGCATTTGTTCCTTAATAGTCGCTCTATTTAAAGTGTATATTATGTATCCGAATATAGCAACTATTATGGGACAGAGGTATCATTAACTTTATTATATTGCATTTGTTCCGTAATAGTCGCTCTAATTAAAGTGTATATTATGTATCCAAATATAGCAACTATTATGGGACAGAGGTATCATTAACTTTATTATATTGCATTTGTTCAGTAATAGTCGCTATATTTAAAATGTATATTATGTATCCAAATGTAGCAACTATTATGGGACAGAGGTATCATTAACTTTATTATATTGCATTTGTTCCGTAATGGTCGCT
This sequence comes from Ascarosepion bandense, assembly GCA_037127315.1. Lineage (NCBI taxonomy): Eukaryota > Metazoa > Mollusca > Cephalopoda > Sepiida > Sepiidae > Ascarosepion > Ascarosepion bandense. Next base: position 1,599,732 of record JBBBDQ010001617.1, on the reverse strand, counting down.
CTTTGTAAAGTGTATATTACGTATCCAAATGTAGCCATTATTATGGGACAGAGGTATCATTAACTTTATTATATTGCATTTGTTCAGTAATAGTCGCTACATTTAAAGTGTATATTATGTATCCAAATGTCGCAACTATTATGGGACAGCGGTATCATTAACTTTATTATATTGCATTTGTTCCGTATTAGTCGCTATATTTAAAATGTATATTATGTATCCAAATGTAGCAACTATTATCGGACAGAGGTATCATTAACTTTAATATATTGCATTTGTTCCGTAATAGTCGCTCTTTGTAAAGTGTATATTACGTATCCAAATGTAGCCATTATTATGGGACAGAGGTATCATTAACTTTATTATATTGCATTTGTTCCGTAATAGTCGCTCTTTTTAATGTGTATATTACGTAACCAAATGTAGCCATTATTATGGGACAGAGGTATCATTAACTTTATTATATTGTTTTGTTCCATAATAGTCGCTATATTTAAAGGGTATATTGTTTATCCAAATGTAGCAATTATTATGGGACAGAGGTATCATTAACTTTATTATATTGTTTTGTTCCATAATAGTCGCTATATTTAAAGCGTATATTGTTTATCCAAATGTAGCAATTATTATGGGACAGAGGTATCATTAAATTTACTATATTGCATTTGTTCTGTAATAGTCGCTATATTTAAAGTGCATATTATGTATCCAAATGTAGCAACTATTATGGGACAGAGGTATCTTTAACTTTACTATATTGTATTTGTTCCGTAATAGTCGCTATATTTAAAATGTATATTATGTATCCAAATGTAGCAACTATTATGTGACAGATGTATCATTAACTGTATTATATTGCATTTGTTTCGTAATAGTCGCTATATTTAAAATGTATATTATGTATCCAAATGTAGCAACTAATATGGGACAGAGGTATCATTAACTTTATTATATTGCATTTGTTCCGTAATAGTCGCTATATTTAAATTGTATATTATGTATCCGAATATAGGAACTATTATGTGACAGAGGTATCATTAACATTATTATATTGCATTTGTACCGTAATAGTCGCTATATTTAAAATGTATATTATGTATCCAAATGTAGCAACTATTATGGGACAGAGATATCATTAACTTTATCATATTGCATTTTTTCCGGAATAGTCGCTATATTTAAATTGTATATTATGTATTCAAATGTAGCAACTATTATGGGACAGAGGTATCATTAATTTTAATATATTGCATTTGTTCCGTAATAGTCGCTCTTTTTAAGGTGTATATTACGTATCCAAATGAAGCCATTATTATGGGACAGAGGTATCATTAACTTTATTATATTGTTTTGTTCCATAATAGTCGCTATATTTAAAGCGTATATTGTTTATCCAAATATAGCAATTATTATGGGACAGAGGTATCATTAACTTTATTATACTGCATTTGTTCCGTAATAGTCGCTATATTAAATGTGTATCTTATGTATCCGAATGTAGCCACTATTATGGGACAGAGGTATCATTAACTTTATTATATTGCATTTGTTCTGTAATAGTCGCTATATTGAAAGTGCATATTATGTCTCCAAATGTAGCAACTATTATCGGACAGAGGTATCATTAACTTTATTATATTGCATTTGTTCCGCAGTAGTCGCTATAATTAAACTGCATATTGTGTATCCAAATGTAGCATCTATTATGAGACAGAGGTATCATTAACTTTAATATATTGCATTTGTTCCGTAATAGTCGCTCTTTTTAAGGTGTATGTTACGTATCCAAATATAGCCATTATTATGGGACAGAGGTATCATTAACTTTATTATATTGCATTTGTTCCGTAATAGTCGCTATATTTCAATTGTATATTATGTATCCAAATGTAGCAACTATTATGGGACAGAGGTATCATTAACTTTATTATATTGCATTTGTTCCGTAATAATCGCTATATTTAAATTGTATATTATGTATCGAAATGTAGCAACTATTATGGGATAGAGGTATCATTAATTTTAATATATTGCATTTGTTCCGTAATAGTCGCTCTTTTTAAAGTGTATATTACGTATCCAAATGTTGCAACTATTATGGGACAGAGGTATCATTAACTTTATTATATTGCGTTTGTTCCGCAATAATCGCTTTTTAAAGTGTATATTATGTATCCGAATGTAGCCACTATTATGGGACAGAGGTATAATTAACTTTATTATATTGCATTTGTTCTGTAATATTCGCTATATTTAAAGTGCATATTATGTATCCAAATGTAGCAAATATTATGGGACAGAGGTATCATGAAATTTATTGCATTTGTTCCGTAATAGTCGCTATATTTAAAGCGTATATTATGTATCCAAATGTAGCAACTATTATGGGACAGATGTATCATTAACTTTATTATATTGCATTTGTTACTTAATAGTCGCTATATTTAAAGTGTATATTATGTATCTAAATGTAGCAAATATTATGGGACAGAGGTATCATTAACTTTATTATATTGCATTTGTTCCGTAATAGTCGCTCTATTTAAAGTGTATATTATGTATCTAAATGTAGCAAATATTATGGGACAGAGGTATCATTAACTTTATTATATTGCATTTGTTCCGTAATAGTCGCTATATTTAAAGTTTATATTATGTATCCAAATGTAGCAAATATTATGGGACAGATGTATCATTAACTTTATTATATAGCATTTGTTCCGTAATAGTCGCTACATTTAAAGTGTATAATATGTATCCAAATGTAGCAAATATTATGGGACAGATGTATCATTAACTTTATTATATAGCATTTGTTCCGTAATAGTCGCTACATTTAAAGTGTATAATATGTATCCAAATGTAGCAATTATTATGGGACAGAGGTATCATTAACTTTATTATATAGCATTTGTTCCGTAATAGTCGCTACATTTAAAGTGTATAATATGTATCCAAATGTAGCAAATATTATGGGACAGTGGTATCATTAACTTTATTATATTACATTTGTTCCGTATAAGTCGCTATATTTGAAGTTTATATTATGTATCCAAATGTAGCAACTATTATGGGACAGAGGTATCATTAACTGTATTATATTGCAGTTGCTCCGTAATAGTCGCGATATTTAAAGCTTATATTATGTATCCAAATGGAGCAACTATTATGGGACAGAGGTATCAATAACTTTATTATATTGCATTTGTTCCGTAATAGTCGCTCTATTTAAAGTGTATATAATTTATACAAATGTAGTAACTATTAGGGACAGATGTATCATTAACTTTATAATATTGCATTTGTTCCGTAATAGTCGCTACATTTAAATGCATATTACGTATCCAAATGTAGCCATTATTATGGGACAGAGGTATCATTAACTTTATTATGTTGGATTTGTTCCGGAATAGTCGCTATATTAAATGTGTATCTTATGTATCCGAATGTAGCCACTAATATGTGACAGAGGTAACATTAACTTTATTATATTGCATTTGTTCTGTAATAGTCGCTATATTTAAAGTGTATATTGTGTATCCAAATGTAGCAACTATTATGGGACAGAGGTATCATTAACTTTATCATATTGCATTTGTTCCGTAATAGTCGCTATATTTAAAATGTATATTATGTAACCAAATGTAGCAACTATTATGGGACAGAGGCATCATTAAATTTATTATATTGCATTTGTTCCGTAATAGTCGCTATATTTAAATTGTATATTATGTATCCAAATGTAGCAACTATTATGGGACAGAGGTATCATTAACTTTAATATATTGCATTTGTTCCGCAGTAGTCGCTATATTAAAAGTGTATATTGTGTATCCAAATGTAGCATCTATTATGGAACAGAGGTATCATTAATTTTATGATATTGTTATGTTCCATAATAGCCGCTATATTTAAAGGGTATATTGTGTATCCAAATGTAGCAATTATTATGAGACAGAGGTATCATTAACTTTATTATATTGCATTTGTTCCGTCATAGTCGCTATATTAAATGTGTATCTAATGTATCGGAATGTAGCCACTATTATGGGACAGAGGTATCATTAACTTTATTATATTGCATTTGTTCTGTAATAGTCGCTATGTTTAAAATGTATACTATGTATCCAAATGTAGCAAATATTATGGGACAGATGTATCATTAACTTTATTATATTGCATTTGTTCCGTAGTAGTCACTATATTTAAATTGTATATTATGTATCCAAATTTAGCAACTATTATGGGACAGAGGTATCATTAACTTTAATATATTGCATTTGTTCCGTAATAGTCGCTCTTTTTAAAGTGCATATTACGTATCCAAATGTTGCAACTATTATGTGACAGAGGTATCATTAACTTTATTATATTGCATTTGTTCAGTAATAGTCGCTATATTTAAAGTGTATATGATATATCCAAATGTAGCAACTATTTTGGTACAGTGGTATCATTAACTTTATTGCATTTGTTCCGCAATAGTCGCTATTTTTAGAGTGTATATTGTGTATCCAAATGTAGCCATTATTATGGGACAGAGGTATCATTAACTTTAATATATTGCATTTGTTTCGTAATAGTCGCTATATTTAAAATGTATATTATGTATCCAAATGTAGCAACTATTATGGGACAGATGTATCATTAACTTTAGTATATTGCATTTGTTCCGTAATAGTCGCTATATTTAAATTGTATATTATGTATCCGAATGTAGCAACTATTATGGGACAGATGTATCATTAACATTATTATATTGCATTTGTTCCGTAATAGTCGCTATATTTAAAATGTATATTATGTATCCAAATGTAGCAACTATCATGGGACACAGGTATCATTAACTTAATTATATTGCATTTGTTCCGGAATAGTCGCTATATTTAAATTGTATATTATGTATCCAAATGTAGCAACTATTATGTGACAGATGTATCATTAACTGTATTATATTGGATTTGTTTCGTAATAGTCGCTATATTTAAAGTTTATATTATGTATCCAAATGTAGCAACTATTATGTGACAGATGTATCATTAACTGTATTATATTGGATTTGTTTCGTAATAGTCGCTATATTTAAAATGTATATTATGTATCCAAATGTAGCAACTATTATGGGACAGATGTATCATTAACTTTATTATATTGCATTTGTTCCGTAATAGTCGCTATATTTAAATTGTATATTATGTATCCGAATGTAGCAACTATTATGGGACAGATGTATCATTAACATTATTATATTGCATTTGTTCCGTAATAGTCGCTATATTTAAAATGTATATTATGTATCCAAATGTAGCAACTATCATGGGACACAGGTATCATTAACTTAATTATATTGCATTTGTTCCGGAATAGTCGCTATATTTAAATTGTATATTATGTATCCAAATGTAGCAACTATTATGGGACAGAGGTATCATTAACTTTAATATATTGCATTTGTTCCGTAATAGTCGCTCTTTTTAAGGTGTATATTACGTATCCCAATGTAGCCATTATTATGGGACACAGGTATCATTAACTTTATTATATTGTTTTGTTCCATAATAGTCGCTATATTTAAAGCGTATATTGTTTATCCAAATGTAGCAATTATTATGGGACAGAGGTATCATTAACTTTATTATACTGCATTTGTTCCGTAATAGTCGCTATATTAAATGTGTATCTTATGTATCCAAATGTAGCAATTATTATGGGACAGAGGTATCATTAACTTTATTATATTGCATTTGTTCCGTAATAGTCGCAATATTTAAATTGTATATTATGTATACAAATGTAGCAACTATTATGGGATAGAGGTATCATTAACTTTAATATATTGCATTTGTTCCGTAATAGTCGCTCTTTTTAAAGTGTATATTACGTATCCAAATTTTGCAACTATTATGGGACAGAGGTATCATTAACTTTATTATGTTGCATTTGTTCCGTAATAGTCGCTATATTTAAAGTGTATATGATGTATCCAAATGTAGCAACTATTATGTGAGAGAGGTATCATTAACATTCTAATATTGCGTTTGTTCCGCAATAGTCGCTATATTTAAAGCGTATATTGTTTATCCAAATATAGCAATTATTATGGGACAGAGCTATCATTAACTTTATTATACTGCATTTGTTCCGTAATAGTCGCTATATTAAATGTGTATCTCATGTATCCGAATGTAGCCACTATTATGGGACTGAGGTATCATTAACTTTATTATATTGCATTTGTTCTGTAATAGTCGCTATATTTAAAGTGCATATTATGTCTCCAAATGTAGCAACTATTATGGGACAGAGGTATCATTAACTTTACTATATTGCATTTGTTCCGCAGTAGTCGCTATATTTAAAGTGTATATTGTGTATCCAAATGTAGCAACTATAATGTGACAGAGGTATCATTAACTTTATCATATTGCATTTGTTCCGTAATAGTCGCTATATTTGAAATGTATATTATCTATCCAAATGTAGTAACTATTATGGGACAGAGGTATCATTAACTTTATTATATTGCATTTGTTCCGTAATAGTCGCTATATTTAAATTGTATATTATGTATCCAAATGTAGCAACTATTATGGGACAGAGGTATCATTAAGTTTATTATATTGCATTAGTTCCGTAATAGTCGCTAGATTTAAATTGTATATTATGTATCCAAATGTAGCAACTATTATGGGATAGAGGTATCATTAACTTTAATATATTGCATTTGTTCCGTAATAGTCGCTCTTTTTAAAGTGTATATTACGTATCCAAATGTTGCAACTATTATGGGACAGAGGTATCATTAACTTTATTATGTTGCATTTGTTCCGTAACAGTCGCTATATTTAAAGTGTATATGATGTGTCCAAATGTAGCAACTATTATGGGACAGAGGTATCATTAACTTTAATATATTGCATTTGTTCCGCAATAGTCGCTATATTTAAAGTGTATATTGTGTATCCAAATGAAGCAACTATTATGGGACAGAGGTATAATTAACTTTATGATATTGTTATGTTCCATAATAGCCGCTATATTTAAAGGGTATATTGTGTATCCAAATGTAGCAATTATTATGGGACAGAGGTATCATTAACTTTATTATATTGCATTTGTTCCGTAATAGTCGCTATATTAAATGTGTATCTTATGTATCGGAATGTAGCCACTATTATGGGACAGAGGTATCATTAACTTTATTATATTGCATTTGTTCTGTAATAGTCGCTATGTTTAAAGTGCATATTATGTATCCAAATGTAGCAACTATTACGGGACAGAGGTATCATTAACTTTACTTAATTGCATTTGTTCCGCAGTAGTCGCTATATTTAAAGTGCATATTGTGTATCCAAATGTAGCAACTATTATGGGACAGAGGTATCATTAACTTTATTATACTCCATTTGTTCCGTAATAGTCGATATATTAAATGTGCATCTTATGTATCCAAATGTAGCAATTATTATGGGACAGAGGTATCATTAACTTTATTATATTGCATTTGTTCCGTAATAGTCGCTATATTTAAATTGTATATTATGTATACACATGTAGCAACTATTATGGGATAGAGGTATCATTAACTTTAATATATTGCATTTGTTCCGTAATAGTCGCTCTTTTTAAAGTGTATATTACGTATCCAAATGTTGTAACTATTATGGGACAGAGATTTCATTAACTTTATTATGTTGCATTTGTTCCGTAATAGTCGCTATATTTAAAGTGTATATGATGTATCCAAATGTAGCAAATATTATGGGACAGACGTATCATTAACTTTCTAATATTGCGTTTGTTCCGCAATAGTCGCTATATTTAAAGCGTATATTGTATATCCAAATGTAGCAATTATTATGGGACAGAGGTATCATTAACTTTATTATACTGCATTTGTTCCGTAATAGTCGCTATATTAAATGTCTATCTTATGTATCCGAATGTAGCCACTATTATGGGACAGAGGTATCATTAACTTTATTATATTGCATTTGTTCTGTAATAGTCGCTATATTTAAAGTGCATATTATGTCTCCATTGTAGCAACTATTATGGGACAGAGGTATCATTAACTTTACTATATTGCATTTGTTCCGCAGTAGTCGCTATATTTAAAGTGTATATTGCGTATCCAAATGTAGCAACTATAATGTGACAGAGGTATCATTAACTTTATAATATTGCATTTGTTCCGTAATAGTCGCTATATTTAAAATGTATATTATGTATCCAAATGTAGCAACTATTATGGGACAGAGGTATCATTAAGTTTATTATATTGCATTTGTTCCGTAATAGTCGTTATATTTAAATTGTATATAATGTATCCAAATGTAGCAACTATTATGGGATAGAGGTATCATTAACTTTAATATATTGCATTTGTTCCGTAATAGTCGCTCTTTTTAAAGTGTATATTACGTATCCAAATGTAGCAACTATTATGGGACAGAGGTATCATTAACTTTATTATGTTGCATTTGTTCCGTAATAGTCGCTATATTTAAAGTGTATATGATGTATCCAAATGTAGCAACTATTATGGGACAGAGGTATCATTAACTTTCTAATATTGCGTTTGTTCCGCAATAGTTGCTATTTTTAAAGTGTATATTCTGCATCCAAATGTAGCCATTATTATGGGACAGAGGTATCATTAACTTTATTATATTGTTTCGTTCCATAATAGTCGCTATATTAAATGTGTATCTTATGTATCCGAATGTAGCCACTATTATGGGACAGAGGTATCATTAACTTTATTATATTGCATTTGTTCTGTAATAGTCGCTATATTTAAAGCGCATATTATGTATCCAAATGTAGCAACTATTATGGCACAGAGGTATCATTAAATTTATTGTATTTGTTCCGTAATAGTGGCTATATTTGAAGCGTATATTATATATCCAAATGTAGCAACTATTATGGGACAGAGGTATCATTAACTTCAATATATTGCATTTATTCCGCAGTAGTCTCTATATTTAAAGTGTATATTGTGTATCCAAATGTAGCAATTATTATGTGACAGAGGTATCATTAAATTTATTATATTGCATTTGTTCCGTAATAGTCGCTATATTTAAATTGTATATTATGTATCCAAATGTAGCAACTATTATGGGACAGAGGTATCATTAAGTTTATTATATTGCATTTGTTCCGTAATAGTCGCTATATTTAAATTGTATATAATGTATCCAAATGTAGCAACTATTATGGGATAGAAGTATCATTAACTTTAATATATTGCATTTGTTCCGTAATAGTCGCTCTTTTTAAAGTGTATATTACGTATCCAAATGTTGCAACTATTATGGGACAGAGGTATCATTAACTTTATTATGTTGCATTTGTTCTGTAATAGTCGCTATGTTTAAAGTGCATATTATGTATCCAAATGTAGCAACTATTTCGGGACAGAGGTATCATTAACTTTACTTAATTGCATTTGTTCCGCAGAAGTCGCTATATTTAAAGTGCATATTGTGTATCCAAATTTAGCAACTATTATGGGACAGAGGTATCATTAACTTTATTATATTGCATTTATTCCGTAATAGTCACTATATTTAAATTGTATATTATGTATCCAAATGTAGCAACTATTATGGGACAGAGGTATCATTAACTTTAATATATTGCATTTGTTCCGTAATAGTCGCTCTTTTTAAAGTGCATATTACGTATCCAAATGTTGCAACTATTATGGGACAGAGGTATCATTAAGTTTATTATATTGCATTTGTTCCGTAATAGTCGCTATATTTAAATTGTATATAATGTATCCAAATGTAGCAACTATTATGGGATAGAGGTATCATTAACTTTAATATATTGCATTTGTTCCGTAATAGTCGCTCTTTTTAAGTGTATATTACGTATCCAAATGTTGCAACTATTATGGGACAGAGGTATCATTAACTTTATTATATTGCATTTGTTCCGTAATAGTCGCTATATTTAAAGTGTATATGATATATCCAAATGTAGCAAATATTATGGGACAGTGGTATCATTAACTTTATTGCATTTGTTCCGCAATAGTCGCTATTTTTAGAGTGTATATTATGTATCCAAATGTAGCAACTATTATGGGACAGAGGTATCATTAACTTTAATATATTGCATTTGTTCCGTAATAGTCGCTAAATGTAAAGTTTATATTATGTATCCAAATGTAGCAACTATTATGTGACAGATGTATCATTAACTGTATTATATTGCATTTGTTTCTTAATAGTCGCTATATTTAAAATGTATATTATGTATCCAAATGTAGCAACTATTATGGGACAGATGTATCATTAACTTTATTATATTGCATTTGTTCCGTAATCGTCGCTATATTTAAATTGTATATTATGTATCCGAATGTAGCAACTATTATTGGACAGAGGTATCATTAACATTATTATATTGCATTTGTTCCGTAATAGTCGCTATATTTAAAATGTATATTATGTATCCAAATGTAGCAACTATTATGAGACAGATGTATCATTACCTTAATTATATTGCATTTGTTCCGGAATAGTCGCTATATTTAAATTGTATGTTATGTATCCAAATGTAGCAACTATTATGTGACAGAGGTATCATTAACTTTAATATATTGCATTTGTTCCGTAATAGTCGCTCTTTTTAATGTGTATATTACGTATCCAAATGTAGCCATTATTATGGGACAGAGGTGTCATTAACTTTATTATATTGTTTTGTTCCATAATAGTCGCTATATTAAATGTGTATCTTATGTATCCGAATGTAGCCACTATTATGTGACAGAGGTATCATTAACTTTATTATATTGCATTTGTTCTGTAATAGTCGCTATATTTAAAGTGCTTATTATGTCTCCAAATTTAGCAACTATTATGGGACAGAGGTATCATTAACTTTACTATATTGCATTTGTTCCGCAGTAGTCGCTATATTTAAAGTGTATATTGTGTATCCAAATGTAGCAACTATAATGTGACAGAGGTATCATTAACTTTATCATATTGCATTTGTTCCTAATAGTCGCTCTTTTTAAACTGTATATTACGTATCCAAATGTTGCAACTATTATGGGACAGAGGTATCATTAACTTTATTATGTTGCATTTGTTCCGTAATAGTCGCTATATTTAAAGTGTCTATGATGTATCCAAATGTAGCAACTATTATGGGACAGAGGTATCATTAACTTTCTAATATTGCGTTTGTTCCGCAATAGTCGCTATATTTAAAGCGTATATTGTTTATCCAAATGTAGCAATTATTATGGGACAGAGGTATCATTAACTTTAATATAATGCATTTGTTCCGTAATAGTCGCTATATTAAATGTGTATCTCATGTATCCGAATGTAGCCATTATTATGGGACAGAGGTATCATTAACTTTATTATATTGCATTTGTTCTGTAATAGTCGCTATATTTAAAGTGCATATTATGTCTCCAAATGTAGCAACTATTATGGGACAGAGGTATCATTAACTTTACTATATTGCATTTGTTCCGCAGTAGTCGCTATATTTAAAGTGTATATTGTGTATCCAAATGTAGCAACTATAATGTGACAGAGGTATCATTAACTTTATCATATTGCATTTGTTCCGTAATAGTCGCTATATTTAAAATGTATATTATCTATCCAAATGTAGTAACTATTATGGGACAGAGGTATCATTAACTTCATTATATTGCATTTGTTCCGTAATAGTCGCTATATTTAAATTGTATATTATGTATCCAAATGTAGCTACTATTATGGGACAGAGGTATCATTAAGTTTATTATATTGCATTTGTTCCGTAATAGTCGCTATATTTAAAGTGTATATGATGTATCCAAATGTAGCAACTATTATGGGACAGAGGTATCATTAACTTTCTAATATTGCGTTTGTTCCGCAATAGTCGCTATTTTTAAAATGTATATTATGCATCCAAATGTAGCCATTATTATGGGACAGAGGTATCATTAACTTTATTATATTGTTTTGTTCCATAATAGTCGCTATATTATATGTGTATCTTATGTATCCGAATGTAGCCACTATTATGGGACAGAGGTATCTTTAACTTTATTATATTGCATTTGTTCTGTAATAGTCGCTATATTTACAGTGCATATTATGTATCCATATGTAGCAACTATTATGGGACAGAGGTATCATTAAATTTATTGCATTTGTTCCGTAATAGTCGCTATATTTGAAGCGTATATTATGTATCCAAATGTAGCAACTATTATGGGACAGAGGTATCATTAACTGTATTATATTGCATTTGTTCCCTAATAGTTGCTATATTTAAAGCTTATATTATGTATCCAAATATAGCAACTATTATGGGACAGCGTTGTCATTAACTTTAGTATATCGCATTTGTTCCGTAATAGTAGCTATATTTAAAGTGTTTATAATTTATACAAATGTAGTAACTATTATGGGACAGATGTATCATTAACTTTATTATATTGCATTTCTTCCCTAATAGTCGCTACATTTAAAGTGTATATTATGTATCCAAATGTAGCAAGTATTATGGGACAGAGTTAACATTAACTTTATCATATTGCATTTGTTCCGTAATAGTCGCTACATTTAAAGTGTATATTATGTATCCAAATGTAGCAACTATTATGGGACAGAGGTATCATTAACTTTATTATATTGCATTTATTCCATAATAGTCGCTATATTTAAATTGTATATTATGTATCCAAATGTAGCAACTATTATGGGACAGAGGTATCATTAACTTTATTATATTGTTTTGTTCCATAATAGTCGCTATATTTAAAGCGTATAATTTGTATCCAAATGTAGCAATTATTATGGGACAGAGGTATCATTAACTTTATTATATTGCATTTGTTCCCTCATAGTCGCTATATTAAATGTGTATCTTATGTATCCGAATGTAGCCACTAATATGTGACAGAGGTATCATTAACATTATTATATTGCATTTGTTCTGTAATAGTCGCTATATTTAAAGTGCATATTATGTATCCAAATGTAGCAACTATTATGGGACAGAGGTATCATTAAATTTATTGCATTTCTTCCGTAATAGTCGCTATATTTGAAGCGTATATTATGTATCCAAATGTAGCAACTATTATGGGACAGAGGTATCATTAACTGTATTATATTGCATTTGTTCCCTAATAGTTGCTATATTTAAAGCTTATATTATGTATCCAAATGTAGCAACTATTATGGGACAGAGGTATCATTAACTTTATTATATTGCATTTATTCCATAATAGTCGCTATATTTAAATTGTATATTATGTATCCAAATGTAGCAACTATTATGGGACAGAGGTATCATTAACTTTATTATATTGCAGTTGTTCCGTAATACTCGCTATATTTAAAATGTATATTATGTATACAAATGTAGCAACTATTATGGGACAGATGTATCATTAACTTTATTATATTGCTTTTATTCCGTAATAGTCGCTATATTTAAATTGTATATTATGTATCCGAATGTAGCAACTATTATGGGACAGATGTATCATTAACTTTATTATATTGCATTTGTTCCGTAATAGTCGCTATATTTAAAGTGTATAATATGTATCCAAATGTAGCAATTATTATGGGACAGAGGCATCATTAACTGTATTATATTGCATTTGGTCCGTAATAGTCGCTATATTTAAAGTGTATATAATTTATACAAATGTAGCAACTATTAGGGACAGATGTATCATTAACTTTATAATATTGCATTTGTTCCGTAATAGTCGCTACATTTAAAGTGTATATTATGTATCCGAATGTAGCAACTATTATGGGACAGAGGTATCATTAACTTTATTATATTGCATTTGTTCAGTAATAGTCGCTATATTTAAAGCGTATATTATGTATCCAAATATAGCAACTATAATGGGACAGCGGTATCATTAACTTTATTATATTGCATTTGTTCCGTAATAGTCGCTATATTTAAAGTTTATATTATGTATCCAAATGTAGCAACTATTATGAGACAGAGGTATCATTAACTGTATTATATTGCATTTGGTCCGTAATAGTCGCTATATTTAAAGCTTATATTATATATCCAAATGTAGCAACTATTATGGGACAGAGGTATCATTAACTTTAATATATTGCATTTGTTCCGTAATAGTCGCTCTTTTTACAGTGTATATTACGTATCCAAATGTAGCCATTATTATGGGACAGAGGTATCATTAACTTTATTATATTGTTTTGTTCCGTAATAGTCGCTATATTTAAATTGTATATTATGTATACACATGTAGCAACTATTATGGGATAGAGGTATCATTAACTTTAATATATTGCATTTGTTCCGTAATAGTCGCTCTTTTTAAAGTGTATATTACGTATCCAAATGTTGTAACTATTATGGGACAGAGATTTCATTAACTTTATTATGTTGCATTTGTTCCGTAATAGTCGCTATATTTAAAGTGTATATGATGTATCCAAATGTAGCAAATATTATGGGACAGACGTATCATTAACTTTCTAATATTGCGTTTGTTCCGCAATAGTCGCTATATTTAAAGCGTATATTGTATATCCAAATGTAGCAATTATTATGGGACAGAGGTATCATTAACTTTATTATACTGCATTTGTTCCGTAATAGTCGCTATATTAAATGTCTATCTTATGTATCCGAATGTAGCCACTATTATGGGACAGAGGTATCATTAACTTTATTATATTGCATTTGTTCTGTAATAGTCGCTATATTTAAAGTGCATATTATGTCTCCATTGTAGCAACTATTATGGGACAGAGGTATCATTAACTTTACTATATTGCATTTGTTCCGCAGTAGTCGCTATATTTAAAGTGTATATTGCGTATCCAAATGTAGCAACTATAATGTGACAGAGGTATCATTAACTTTATAATATTGCATTTGTTCCGTAATAGTCGCTATATTTAAAATGTATATTATGTATCCAAATGTAGCAACTATTATGGGACAGAGGTATCATTAAGTTTATTATATTGCATTTGTTCCGTAATAGTCGTTATATTTAAATTGTATATAATGTATCCAAATGTAGCAACTATTATGGGATAGAGGTATCATTAACTTTAATATATTGCATTTGTTCCGTAATAGTCGCTCTTTTTAAAGTGTATATTACGTATCCAAATGTAGCAACTATTATGGGACAGAGGTATCATTAACTTTATTATGTTGCATTTGTTCCGTAATAGTCGCTATATTTAAAGTGTATATGATGTATCCAAATGTAGCAACTATTATGGGACAGAGGTATCATTAACTTTCTAATATTGCGTTTGTTCCGCAATAGTTGCTATTTTTAAAGTGTATATTCTGCATCCAAATGTAGCCATTATTATGGGACAGAGGTATCATTAACTTTATTATATTGTTTCGTTCCATAATAGTCGCTATATTAAATGTGTATCTTATGTATCCGAATGTAGCCACTATTATGGGACAGAGGTATCATTAACTTTATTATATTGCATTTGTTCTGTAATAGTCGCTATATTTAAAGCGCATATTATGTATCCAAATGTAGCAACTATTATGGCACAGAGGTATCATTAAATTTATTGTATTTGTTCCGTAATAGTGGCTATATTTGAAGCGTATATTATATATCCAAATGTAGCAACTATTATGGGACAGAGGTATCATTAACTTCAATATATTGCATTTATTCCGCAGTAGTCTCTATATTTAAAGTGTATATTGTGTATCCAAATGTAGCAATTATTATGTGACAGAGGTATCATTAAATTTATTATATTGCATTTGTTCCGTAATAGTCGCTATATTTAAATTGTATATTATGTATCCAAATGTAGCAACTATTATGGGACAGAGGTATCATTAAGTTTATTATATTGCATTTGTTCCGTAATAGTCGCTATATTTAAATTGTATATAATGTATCCAAATGTAGCAACTATTATGGGATAGAAGTATCATTAACTTTAATATATTGCATTTGTTCCGTAATAGTCGCTCTTTTTAAAGTGTATA
The DNA here is from genome assembly GCA_037127315.1 of Ascarosepion bandense. Lineage (NCBI taxonomy): Eukaryota > Metazoa > Mollusca > Cephalopoda > Sepiida > Sepiidae > Ascarosepion > Ascarosepion bandense. The sequence goes on along the minus strand of JBBBDQ010001617.1, from coordinate 1,583,700 downwards.
TTACGTATCCAAATGTTGCAACTATTATGGGACAGAGGTATCATTAACTTTATTATGTTGCATTTGTTCTGTAATAGTCGCTATGTTTAAAGTGCATATTATGTATCCAAATGTAGCAACTATTTCGGGACAGAGGTATCATTAACTTTACTTAATTGCATTTGTTCCGCAGAAGTCGCTATATTTAAAGTGCATATTGTGTATCCAAATTTAGCAACTATTATGGGACAGAGGTATCATTAACTTTATTATATTGCATTTATTCCGTAATAGTCACTATATTTAAATTGTATATTATGTATCCAAATGTAGCAACTATTATGGGACAGAGGTATCATTAACTTTAATATATTGCATTTGTTCCGTAATAGTCGCTCTTTTTAAAGTGCATATTACGTATCCAAATGTTGCAACTATTATGGGACAGAGGTATCATTAAGTTTATTATATTGCATTTGTTCCGTAATAGTCGCTATATTTAAATTGTATATAATGTATCCAAATGTAGCAACTATTATGGGATAGAGGTATCATTAACTTTAATATATTGCATTTGTTCCGTAATAGTCGCTCTTTTTAAGTGTATATTACGTATCCAAATGTTGCAACTATTATGGGACAGAGGTATCATTAACTTTATTATATTGCATTTGTTCCGTAATAGTCGCTATATTTAAAGTGTATATGATATATCCAAATGTAGCAAATATTATGGGACAGTGGTATCATTAACTTTATTGCATTTGTTCCGCAATAGTCGCTATTTTTAGAGTGTATATTATGTATCCAAATGTAGCAACTATTATGGGACAGAGGTATCATTAACTTTAATATATTGCATTTGTTCCGTAATAGTCGCTAAATGTAAAGTTTATATTATGTATCCAAATGTAGCAACTATTATGTGACAGATGTATCATTAACTGTATTATATTGCATTTGTTTCTTAATAGTCGCTATATTTAAAATGTATATTATGTATCCAAATGTAGCAACTATTATGGGACAGATGTATCATTAACTTTATTATATTGCATTTGTTCCGTAATCGTCGCTATATTTAAATTGTATATTATGTATCCGAATGTAGCAACTATTATTGGACAGAGGTATCATTAACATTATTATATTGCATTTGTTCCGTAATAGTCGCTATATTTAAAATGTATATTATGTATCCAAATGTAGCAACTATTATGAGACAGATGTATCATTACCTTAATTATATTGCATTTGTTCCGGAATAGTCGCTATATTTAAATTGTATGTTATGTATCCAAATGTAGCAACTATTATGTGACAGAGGTATCATTAACTTTAATATATTGCATTTGTTCCGTAATAGTCGCTCTTTTTAATGTGTATATTACGTATCCAAATGTAGCCATTATTATGGGACAGAGGTGTCATTAACTTTATTATATTGTTTTGTTCCATAATAGTCGCTATATTAAATGTGTATCTTATGTATCCGAATGTAGCCACTATTATGTGACAGAGGTATCATTAACTTTATTATATTGCATTTGTTCTGTAATAGTCGCTATATTTAAAGTGCTTATTATGTCTCCAAATTTAGCAACTATTATGGGACAGAGGTATCATTAACTTTACTATATTGCATTTGTTCCGCAGTAGTCGCTATATTTAAAGTGTATATTGTGTATCCAAATGTAGCAACTATAATGTGACAGAGGTATCATTAACTTTATCATATTGCATTTGTTCCTAATAGTCGCTCTTTTTAAACTGTATATTACGTATCCAAATGTTGCAACTATTATGGGACAGAGGTATCATTAACTTTATTATGTTGCATTTGTTCCGTAATAGTCGCTATATTTAAAGTGTCTATGATGTATCCAAATGTAGCAACTATTATGGGACAGAGGTATCATTAACTTTCTAATATTGCGTTTGTTCCGCAATAGTCGCTATATTTAAAGCGTATATTGTTTATCCAAATGTAGCAATTATTATGGGACAGAGGTATCATTAACTTTAATATAATGCATTTGTTCCGTAATAGTCGCTATATTAAATGTGTATCTCATGTATCCGAATGTAGCCATTATTATGGGACAGAGGTATCATTAACTTTATTATATTGCATTTGTTCTGTAATAGTCGCTATATTTAAAGTGCATATTATGTCTCCAAATGTAGCAACTATTATGGGACAGAGGTATCATTAACTTTACTATATTGCATTTGTTCCGCAGTAGTCGCTATATTTAAAGTGTATATTGTGTATCCAAATGTAGCAACTATAATGTGACAGAGGTATCATTAACTTTATCATATTGCATTTGTTCCGTAATAGTCGCTATATTTAAAATGTATATTATCTATCCAAATGTAGTAACTATTATGGGACAGAGGTATCATTAACTTCATTATATTGCATTTGTTCCGTAATAGTCGCTATATTTAAATTGTATATTATGTATCCAAATGTAGCTACTATTATGGGACAGAGGTATCATTAAGTTTATTATATTGCATTTGTTCCGTAATAGTCGCTATATTTAAAGTGTATATGATGTATCCAAATGTAGCAACTATTATGGGACAGAGGTATCATTAACTTTCTAATATTGCGTTTGTTCCGCAATAGTCGCTATTTTTAAAATGTATATTATGCATCCAAATGTAGCCATTATTATGGGACAGAGGTATCATTAACTTTATTATATTGTTTTGTTCCATAATAGTCGCTATATTATATGTGTATCTTATGTATCCGAATGTAGCCACTATTATGGGACAGAGGTATCTTTAACTTTATTATATTGCATTTGTTCTGTAATAGTCGCTATATTTACAGTGCATATTATGTATCCATATGTAGCAACTATTATGGGACAGAGGTATCATTAAATTTATTGCATTTGTTCCGTAATAGTCGCTATATTTGAAGCGTATATTATGTATCCAAATGTAGCAACTATTATGGGACAGAGGTATCATTAACTGTATTATATTGCATTTGTTCCCTAATAGTTGCTATATTTAAAGCTTATATTATGTATCCAAATATAGCAACTATTATGGGACAGCGTTGTCATTAACTTTAGTATATCGCATTTGTTCCGTAATAGTAGCTATATTTAAAGTGTTTATAATTTATACAAATGTAGTAACTATTATGGGACAGATGTATCATTAACTTTATTATATTGCATTTCTTCCCTAATAGTCGCTACATTTAAAGTGTATATTATGTATCCAAATGTAGCAAGTATTATGGGACAGAGTTAACATTAACTTTATCATATTGCATTTGTTCCGTAATAGTCGCTACATTTAAAGTGTATATTATGTATCCAAATGTAGCAACTATTATGGGACAGAGGTATCATTAACTTTATTATATTGCATTTATTCCATAATAGTCGCTATATTTAAATTGTATATTATGTATCCAAATGTAGCAACTATTATGGGACAGAGGTATCATTAACTTTATTATATTGTTTTGTTCCATAATAGTCGCTATATTTAAAGCGTATAATTTGTATCCAAATGTAGCAATTATTATGGGACAGAGGTATCATTAACTTTATTATATTGCATTTGTTCCCTCATAGTCGCTATATTAAATGTGTATCTTATGTATCCGAATGTAGCCACTAATATGTGACAGAGGTATCATTAACATTATTATATTGCATTTGTTCTGTAATAGTCGCTATATTTAAAGTGCATATTATGTATCCAAATGTAGCAACTATTATGGGACAGAGGTATCATTAAATTTATTGCATTTCTTCCGTAATAGTCGCTATATTTGAAGCGTATATTATGTATCCAAATGTAGCAACTATTATGGGACAGAGGTATCATTAACTGTATTATATTGCATTTGTTCCCTAATAGTTGCTATATTTAAAGCTTATATTATGTATCCAAATGTAGCAACTATTATGGGACAGAGGTATCATTAACTTTATTATATTGCATTTATTCCATAATAGTCGCTATATTTAAATTGTATATTATGTATCCAAATGTAGCAACTATTATGGGACAGAGGTATCATTAACTTTATTATATTGCAGTTGTTCCGTAATACTCGCTATATTTAAAATGTATATTATGTATACAAATGTAGCAACTATTATGGGACAGATGTATCATTAACTTTATTATATTGCTTTTATTCCGTAATAGTCGCTATATTTAAATTGTATATTATGTATCCGAATGTAGCAACTATTATGGGACAGATGTATCATTAACTTTATTATATTGCATTTGTTCCGTAATAGTCGCTATATTTAAAGTGTATAATATGTATCCAAATGTAGCAATTATTATGGGACAGAGGCATCATTAACTGTATTATATTGCATTTGGTCCGTAATAGTCGCTATATTTAAAGTGTATATAATTTATACAAATGTAGCAACTATTAGGGACAGATGTATCATTAACTTTATAATATTGCATTTGTTCCGTAATAGTCGCTACATTTAAAGTGTATATTATGTATCCGAATGTAGCAACTATTATGGGACAGAGGTATCATTAACTTTATTATATTGCATTTGTTCAGTAATAGTCGCTATATTTAAAGCGTATATTATGTATCCAAATATAGCAACTATAATGGGACAGCGGTATCATTAACTTTATTATATTGCATTTGTTCCGTAATAGTCGCTATATTTAAAGTTTATATTATGTATCCAAATGTAGCAACTATTATGAGACAGAGGTATCATTAACTGTATTATATTGCATTTGGTCCGTAATAGTCGCTATATTTAAAGCTTATATTATATATCCAAATGTAGCAACTATTATGGGACAGAGGTATCATTAACTTTAATATATTGCATTTGTTCCGTAATAGTCGCTCTTTTTACAGTGTATATTACGTATCCAAATGTAGCCATTATTATGGGACAGAGGTATCATTAACTTTATTATATTGTTTTGTTCCATAATAGTCGCTATATTTAAAGCGTATAATTTGTATCCAAATGTAGCAATTATTATGGGACAGAGGTATCATTAACTTTATTATATTGCATTTGTTCCCTCATAGTCGCTATATTAAATGTGTATCTTATGTATCCGAATGTAGCCACTAATATGTGACAGAGGTATCATTAACATTATTATATTGCATTTGTTCTGTAATAGTCGCTACATTTAAAGTGCATATTATGTATCCAAATGTAGCAACTATTATGGGACAGATGTATCATTAACTTTATCATATTGCATTTGTTCCGTAATAGTCGCTATATTTAAAATGTATATTATGTATCCAAATGTAGCAACTATTATGGGACAGAGGTGTCATTAACTTTATTATATTGCATTTGTTCCGTAATAGTCGCTATATTTAAATTGTATATTATCTATCCAAATGTAGCAACTATTATGGGACAGAGGTGTCATTAACTTTATTATATTGCATTTGTTCCGTAATAGTCGCTAGATTTAAATTGTATATTATGTATCCAAATGTAGCAACTATTATGGGATAGAGGTATCATTAACTTTAATATATTGCATTTGTTCCGTAATAGTCGCTCTATTTAAAGTGTATATTACGTATCCAAATGTAGCAACTATTATGGGACAGAGTTAACATTAACTTTATTATATTGTTTTGTTCCACAATAGTCGCTATATTTAAAGCGTATATTATGTATCCAAATGTAGCAACTATTATGGGACAGAGGTATTATTAAATTTATTGCATTTGTTCCGTAATAGTCGCTATATTTAAAGCGTATGTTATGTATCCAAATGTTGCAACTATTATGGGACAGAGGTATCATTAACTGTATTATATTACATTTGTTCCGTAATAGTCGCTCTTTTTAAAGTTTATATTATGTATCCAAATGTAGCAACTATTATGGGACAGAGGTATCATTAACTTTATTATATTGCGTTTGTTCCGCAATAGCCGCTATTTTTAAAGTGTATATTATGCATCCAAATGTAGCCATTATTATGGGACAGAGTTAACATTAACTTTATTATATTGTTTTGTTCCATAATAGTCGCTATTTTTAAAGCGTATATTATGTATCCAAATGTAGCAACTATTATGGGACAGTGGTATCATCAAATTTATTGCATTTGTTCCGTAATAATCGCTATATTTGAAGTGTATAGTATGTATCCAAATGTAGCAACTATTATGGGACAGAGGTATCATTAAATTTATTGCATTTGTTGCGTAATAGTTGCTATATTTGAAGTGTATAGTATGTATCCAAATGTAGCAACAATTATGGGACAGAGGTATCTTTAACTTTATTATATTGCATTTGTTCCGTAATAGTCGCTATATTTAAACTATATATTTTGTATCCAAATGTAGCAACTATTATGGGACAGAGTTGAGATTAAATTTATTAAAGCTAACATAATAAATGTAATGTTACCTCCGTTCTATATTGGTTGCTAAATGTTTATACAGAAAATACACATATAAAAATTTAGCAACCAATATAGAACGGCGGTAACATTACATTTATTATATTACCTCTGTAACTTAAGAGTCACTTATGGTGCATTGGGTATCGGCTCGGAACGAGAAATCGGGGAGCCGAGTTCGAATTCTAGCCGTATTCATTGCATTCATTTACGCGAAAATACTCTTGGGTAAGGTATTAATCCGTCTATTCCTTCCAGTTATGGATTAAATAACAGGACAGATTGGGTTCTATAGCCTTGGTCGGCAACCAGTCTACCGCAGAAAGCAATGGCAACCTACTGCGGGATAATCTTCTGCCCAGTCAGTCATGTCTCTTTTGAGACATGATCGGCCAAGCGTGTGTCACGTATGGAACCTAACTGACTGATTGTGTATCCAAAGAAAGCAAACATTATGAGACGGAGGTATCGACTAAGTTGGTATTTCGTGAAAGATATCAACCTAGATTTTATAGCCTCAAAAAAGTATATATATATATATATATATATATATATATATATATATATATATATATTATATCGATTTTCTTTCTTTCTTTCTCCGAGAGCGACTGTCTTCACTTCGGCTAAGAAGCACAACCTAACCCATATTTTCGCCGCAGGGCAGTAGAAGTTCGAAATTTGTTAAAATTTTCATTTCTGTTCGATGAAGTATCTTCCCAGGCTAACGATTTCCATCTTCCGGATTTATGCTTAAGACACCTGCTATTCCCAATTCCGACTCTGCTTCACTTCTGTGATCGATCGAGAACCAGCGTATTCAAAATAATATAGCTGCGCACACATAAGCTCACGTATATATATTATTTCAAACTTTATTATTAGTGGATACTCGTGTTTGGAATAGAGGCCTCATTTTAATTCTCGTTTTAAGCAATGATGCATCTATTGGCCTAAGCATTCAGGAAATCTTAATAAAAAAAATGTGCTCTCCGTTAGGCATGTAATCCGCGTCCCCCTTTGCAGGAGAAACCATCTTTTGATCTGGTGAAGAGCATCACAAACCAGCAAGGCTTATTCAGAAGATTTTTCACGAATACCGAGGCTGTTTCCGCAGCTTTTTAGTACTGATTCATATGTTTCTTTGTTTTCATTGAATATTTTTATGCTAATTGGTTTCGTGGATAGGCTTTTGTTTGCAGATATGGGTACTGTAAGCGTATAGTGACAGATGTGCGTTGTGGTGCAGTGGATATCGGCTCAGAAAGTGAAATCGGTGAGCCGAGTTCAAATTCCAGTTGAATACCCTGTATTCACTTTAAGCACTGGTACCCTTGGGAAAGGTATTAATCCGTCCATTCCCTCTAGTTATAGGTTAAATAACAAGGGTAGGACTTGGGAACCCTGCCCTTAAAAACAAATCCCAATGAATCTTGATACTCGAAAAGAAAAATGTATTACTAGACACAAAAACTTATATAAAACAACAATAAATTGTTGAAAGAAAAAGGTATTATCAGCAATAAATAAATAAAGTTTTGTTGGCAATAAATGACCCGCCGAAGTTGGTTTGCTATAAAAACAAAACAACCAACCAACAACAGATATGGGTTCGTTTCTGAATATATTTGGAGGGTGATTTGAATTTTTGTTGATATATATATGGAGTTGTTGTTTTCACTTATGTAGGACGAAAAGAAAAAATTATTACTAGACACAAAACTTATATAAAAACAACAATAAATTGTTGAAAGAAAAATGTATTACCAGCAGTAAATAAATAAAGTTTAGTTGGCAATAAATGACGCGCCGAGGTTGATATGCCATAAAACAAAAACAACCAACAACATATAATATAAACGCCAAAAAAGAACATATAAACACCCAATCAAGACAAAAAATACAAGAACGAATAAACAAAAAATAAAATAAATAGAGAAACACACATAAAGCCCACAAACACAATATACACAAAAACATCCATCTATGACCAGAAAAAATAAACTGTTACGCGGCAAAGCATACCAACACATTCAGAGTCAAACCAATAAAAAAGAGGTCAACAAAATAACCCAACCCAATGAAAGACACGTTCACTCATACAATAAAAAAAATAAAAAATAAAAATGAATCAAACAGCTACACGATAAAATGAAGAAGAAAAACAAACAAAAAGAAAACTCAATAAATCCTAAAAAAATATATTCAAATTATCACAAACATGACTACTCCCACAAAGCACACCATATTCTATATAAACAAGAAAAAACCAGGACCTCACGGCAAATATAATGTTGTCTTCACGATATCGGCATGGATTTGCTCTGTTAAAGAGACAAACTCTTTATTTTTTTCAGTCTACCCGCCTGAATATTCAAGAAATCATATTCTCTGGATTTAGAATTATTTAGTCAATGGATTTTTTTAATACCAAATTATTTATTAATTGCATAAAAGTTATATATAATGCGTATTTGAGTAGACGTACCTGTACTTTTTAAACAGTGTAATTAATGCCTGCCAGCTTGGAGATCGAAAGTCTTCTAACAGAGAATATGCAATATATGTTGTTTTAATTCGAGTTTTTATTGGTCTACAAGTAAAAAAAAACAACAACAAAAAACTCAACAACCTAATCTGGCCTATTTCTCAAATAGTTTGCAGACCGATGGCCTTGAACATCAAAGCGATGAAGAATTTCTTATGCAAATTAGGGATGAAGATTGTAATTATGCAAATCTAACAACAAGACTGACTCATAGTATTCATTTCCTAACAAATGGCGTTTACAAATAGTTCAACAATGAGACATGGCAGCCAAGTCGATACGCAGTCCTTATCTCACCATAAGTGTTGAACGAAATTAAAAAGATCTCTAAAAAAATCGCAGACCTTCTACATTTCATCACCTTTAAATTGGGACGACGACAGCAAAACACAACACTCCACACATATACAGACATACATATAGGCACATAAAACGAGAATTTTGTGCTGATAAATCACATACGCATAGATAATTAACTTTAGGAGAGATATACTTAATATCATACCTGTATCTATAAGAGTTTACTAAAATTAGCTCGTTAGGCACAAAGGTAAAAAATGGTGTAAATAGGTGACGGCAATCCTCAAAGTATTGAAATATAATTTTTAAAAACGATGGGTTTTCTTAGGCTGGAACTTCAAGCATTGTTGACTGCAATAAATCTTCTATGACAGCACTTTTATATATGACTAGCAGTATATGGCCGGGAATACCCACATTAAAATGACCATGTGTCACATCCGGCCTTGCGTGGGAAGGCTAGTAAATACAGCAGTATAGGCTGGAGTTGTTCGGCTGTAATGAAAGGTTAAGTACTAATCCATGGTCCTGGATCTCAGACTCTTTGGGCGTTGGCACGAAAGACTAAAAAGCAATAGTTGTTTCAAATTAAAGCGAAACCGTAGATTGAAAGAAAAATGAATAGATGTAAGTCTAGTTTTGATTTCCGGTATCGATGTCAAATAAGTTTTCTGAAACTGAATTTTGAAGGCTAAATAAGTCCTCTGAGTAAATGGTATCATGGCTGAGACTAAGAACTACAATTATACCTACTTAGAGCAAAACCCAAAACAAAAATCAAAATAAAAGAGCTGAAAACCTGATTTTAATCAGACCTGTTTGGATATCGGGGTATCGATTTTTAATATCGGAGTCAAATAAGTCATCCAAGGATAAATTAACCTAAGTAAGTCCATGAAAACTTATCGTGCCCATCGGGAGTAAAATTAGAGAAAATGAGCCATATTGAAAGTTAATATCGGTTTTTGATCAGATTCGATAGAATATCGGGAGTATCGATTTCCGATATCGGGTAAAATGAGTCGGCTGAGAATATCTACTAATGTCTGAGACTAAAGACTATAATTTTGCCAAGTTAGAGCAAATTCTGCAGCAAGAACAACGATAAAAGGGCTGAAATCCTGATCTCGATCAGACCTGATCGGATATCAGCGTATCGATTTCCGATATCGGAAAGAAATCGGACAAAATAATTAACGCATGACCTGACCGGAAGCCTAACGAATATTTGTGCATTTTTATAAAGAACATACAGACGGAAAGATGGATAGACACACACACAAACACCTAATATTTTTATATATATATAGATAGATAGTCTGAGAATATATATATACAAATGAATAAGGAACCAAGAGAATAATTGCAACGTTCGAAACATTAATTTAAAACAGTGCTTAATATAAAAATAGTCAGTCAGTTAAGTGCCATATGTGAAACACGCTTGGGCGATCATGTCTCGAAAGAGACATGACTGACTGGGCAGAAGATTATCCCGCAGTAGGTTGCCATTGCTTTCTGCGTTAGACTGGTTGCCAGCCAAAGCTATAGAACCCAATCTGTCCTGTTATCTAATCCATAACTGGAAGGAAGAGACGGATTAATACCTTTCCCAAGGGTATTTGCGCGTAAGTGAATGTAAGGAATTCAACTGGAATTCGAACTCGGCACCCCGGTTTCTCGTTCCAAACCGATATCCACTGCACTACAATAGAGCAATCAATATTTTTTATTATTACTTTAGAACAGTAGTCTGTACATGTTGTAAAGTAATAATTAATAATATATATATATATATATATATGTATGTGTGTGTGTGTGTGTGTGTGTGTGTGTGAATATATATATTTTATATATTAAGAAATGTATGAATATTAGTATGTAGTTTTGCCACTTTGTCATAAATATATATATATGTACATACATACATACATATATATATATATA